>MDKH01104908.1:0-11054 GCA_005239495.1 Nicotiana undulata
CCGAACCGGCCTAAACTGCTCGGAACGACTTCAAACTTTACATATAAGTTATAAATGACACCATGGATCTATTCCCGGTCTCAGAATCTCATTCGGACCTCGGGAACATAACACTACTTTCCAAGCCACATTTCAAATTCTTTAAAACCTCAAAGTCTCATTTTTGATCCGAAACCACTCAATTCACGCCCGTTTTACACCAAATTTTACAGATAAGACAAATAATATATAATAAACCTGTTCCGAAACCACAATACGGACCCGGTAACACGGTTTTTACATAATTATTCATTTTCAAAATCCTTTATTATTTTCAGAAAACAATTTTCTTTAAAAATTCCTTTCTCGGGCTTGGGACCTCGGAATTCGATTCCGAGCATATGCTCAAGTCCCATATTTTCCTACGGACCTTCCGGGACCGTAGAATCACGGGTCCGGGTCTGTTTACCAGAAATATTGACCAAAGTCAACTATATTCATTTATTAATTATCAAAACTCATTTTTATCAAATTTTCACATAATAGCTTCCCGGCTACACGCCCGGGCTGTGCACGCATATCGAGGTGAGACTAACGGAGGCTCTCGGAGCCTCGGAACACAGATATAGCTTAAACTACATAAGATGACCTTTTGGGTCATCACAATCTCCACCTCTAAAACAAACGTTCGTCCTCGAACGGACATAGAGAAATACCTGAGTCTGAGAATAGACGGTGAAAAATGTTTGTACCGTTTTATGTTTCGAGATAAAAATGGTATCGAATTTGGCCATCTTCCTATGTGCATTTTCTGTTTTGTTTAGGTGTTGTTGAGCTAGTAATTTTTATAACTTTCTGTTTTGTCAAAGTTTTCAAGCATAGGATTCAATGTTTTACCTAAAGCTCACAAACAGGATTCAAATTGCTTTAATCCTCTTTCTTTTATATTCTTTCACATTGCGTGTTTAGTATTGTCAATACTTAGTAAAGATTATTTAATATTGTTTTGAGTAATCAACCTGTTAAGTTATAAATAATTTGTAGTAGTTTGCTAATATTTTAAATAGCTGATTACATATCCATTTCTATAACTCTTAGCCTCATAATAATCTCCAATTAGTATTAGGAAAATAGTTAACGAACATCGTAGCTTGCTTTGGTCGCGATTAATAATAAATTATCGTGATCATGGGTACGGTTCCCGTGGCATGGTCACGGTATGTAAATCCCATTTGGGTGTGCATTTCATGCGACCCGACCATAACTTCGTAATAATAATAAAAAATGAGCATGTAGTAAATCGCGGGTGCATTTCATGTGGCGCGGTTTGCAACGTGCACCAAAACGACAAGTGTACGACATCGTGACTTGTTCCGAAAATAATTTCATAAATATAAAAAGCGGTTCAAAAGGTTAAAAATGCACAATAGGCTTAAAACATGTAAATAATTAGATAATTAGGCCAAATATTAATAGTTAAGCGACCGTGCTAGAACCACGGAATTCGGGAGTGCCTAACACCTTCTCCCGGGTTAACAAAATTCCTTACCCGGATTTTTGAGTTTCGCGGACTGTAAAAAAAAGTCAAACTTCCTCGATTCGGGATTCAAACTGGTGACTTGGGACACCATAATTTATTCCAAGTGGCGACTCTGAATTTTAAATAAAATAATTCCGTTTCGATTGTCACTTAAATTGGAAAAAACTCCCTTATACCCTTCCGAGGATAGTAAAAAGGAGGTGTGACAGAAGTCCGTAGTTGATTTTTGCTTGAAATGGCGAAAGTTGGAAATGAAAGGTTTGGATTTTTGATTGGGAGTTGAATTTTTGATATCGAGATCGAAATGCGATTCTTGAAATTGGAATAGGTATGTTATGTCATTTATGACTTGTGTGCAAAATTTGAGGTCAACCAGACTTGATAGGTTTCAGCATCAAATGTAGAAGTTGAAATTTCTTAGTTTCATTAGGCTTGAATTGGGATGCAATTCGTGTTTATAGCATTGTTTGATATGATTTGAGGCCTAGACTAAGTTCATATGATGTTTTAGAACTTGTTGGTATATTTGGTTGGGGTGCCGGGGCCTCGGGTGTGTTTCGGGTATGTGTCGGTGCTATCGGATCATTTTGGGCTACTTTAGATGCTGGTTTTCTGATGTTTGGTGTTGTTCTTTGTGTTCACGAAGAAGGATTTTGCTGCTGGGACTTTATTCTTTGCTTTCATGAAGAGATTATAGCGTTCGCGAAGAAGGAATTCCTCATGTCCGTCGTCCGACTTCAGAAGCTTATATCTCGAAATCTATAAGGAATGTGGAGATGATCCAAAAATAAAGTTGTAGCGGTTTGTGTCTAGTCTTTAGAAAATCAAGCCATTTGGCATTTGGAGTTGTGTACAAAAAGTTAGGGTTGGTACACTACAGGCTTTCCGGGAAGATGTTTGGAAATCGCGAAAAAGAAATTTGTGTTGCACAGGGCTGATTAGGCAACTTATGTCTCGAAATCTATAAGTAATTGGGAGATGACCAAAACATGAAAGTTGTATATCTTGGTATCTAGTTTTCAAAAAGTTAAACCATTTGTCATTTAGAGGTTTGAAGCCTGACCATTATACTAGAGGTTGTCTGAGAAGAGTTTGGAAACGACTTTTGAGAATTTTGTTCATCGCGAACGCGAAGAAGGAAGTTGGGGCAGTGTTATAAGTCCTCTATTTCGAACCTTTGAGCCATTATTTCGTATTTTAGTTGAGAACCTCGGGATTTAGCGATTTTGGAGAAGAATTTCACCACAAAACTTGGGGTAAGCATTCTTGACTCACTTGTGATGATATTTCATGGATTAATCTTCATTTTCGGCGATAGATTATTGATTTTTCAAGAAGAAATCAGAAGAAAAATTTTCTAAAATTTCACAAAATGAGTTTTCGAGTTTTGAATACCGATTCGGAGTCGGATTTGAATGAAATTAGTATGGTTGAACTCGTAACTGAATGGGTTGTCGTGAGTTTCGTTCCGAGACGTGGGCCCCACTGCCAACTTTTTGAGAGAAGTTGGGAATTTTTATAAATTGTTAAATTTCAAGCATTGGAGTATATTTTTGATTCATTTGCACGATATTTGACTAGTTTCGGATTGAAGGTACCAAGTTGGGGTTTTAGAGCGAAATTGTGACCGTAAAGTAGGCTTTAAGATGAGGCAAGTCTCTTTTCTAACCTTGTAAGAAGGAATTAACCCCATAGGTGAATTGATTTAATATGTGCTTCTATTTGTGGGGGCTAATGCCCGAGGTGACAAGAGTTCGTACATAGCTACTAATTATGCTTATGTCGGGGTAGTCTATGACCCAAATCATGTTATACCTACGATGTTTGCACCCTAATTTTTAATTAATTACTTAAATCATATTGGAACTTGATAAAGGAATCGTAAAAGGTTAAACTTCATTTACTTGATTTTTGGACGGGTCACTTGACCGTTAATGAGAATTGGTATTTCTTTGAATATTAGCCCCTTAATAATCTTGAATCGGTTATTTTAATATATTTTCTCTTCGTGTGGAGGGGGCCGAACGCCTCAGTAGCAGGATGCATCTATTCTTCGTGTCGTTTGACCCTCGGCAGTGCGCATATTATATATTTGTATGTTGGATCGGGCCGTACGACCTCAACATAATTCGTGCGTAATAATTCTTGGAGTCCAATTATAATTGATATTGTTTCATTGGCTTGAGAGATTAATTTGTTAAATGATAGAAATTAATTTGGGATTTACTATCTGTGAAAGAATTGGTTATTTATTTCTTCTTATTGAGTTTTCAACTGTATACATAATCCATGCTTAATTAAATATTCAGAATTTTATGTTAGCCCATATTAAGTGTCGAAGTCGACCGCTCGTCACTACTTCTTCGAGATTAGACTAGATACTTAGTGGGTACACGTTTTACGTACTCATGCTACACTTGCTGCACATTTTTTGCAGGTGCATATATGTCTAGTGGCCTTGTGGGCGCAGAGGCACGGCTATTGCGGGGACTTAGGTGAGCTGCTTCCCATGTTGCGAGTCCGTAGCACACTGAGTCTCCATCAAGGTTATTTACATTCTCCTGTCTAATTTGTATTACTGACAGATGTTGTATTTTATCCTATTTCCTAGTTGATACTCATGCAGTAGTGACACCAGATTTTGGGGGTTCTTACGGGATTGATCATTATTGTAGTTTGTGTAAGTATCATCACTTATCCTGTAAATTCTATTTCGTACTCTTTAATTAATGAAAATTATGATTTCACATACTAAAATGAGTAATTAACTTAATCATTCACTGTTGGCTTGACTGACGACGATGTTAGGCGCCATCTCGATCTCTAGTGGAATTTGGGTCGTGACATCTTGGTATCAGAGCATTAGGTTCACTTGGGTCTCACGAGTCATGAGCAAGTCTAGTAGAGTCTTGCGGATCGGTACGGAGACGTCCGTACTTATCTTCGAGGGGATACAAGGCTTTTAGGAGCACTCCCCTTATTGATTCCTCATCGTGCGATTTGATTCCTTCGAGGCTTATGCCTTTATCTCCTTCCTATTCATTCTTGTACGGTGTTGAGCATTCGTGTCAGTTAGGAATCGTGGAGTTGCAGTGGTTACATGATGTTTCTCCCCGCGCATTCGAGCAAGTTATTATCGTCTTCTTGCGGAAGGATGTTCTGTCATTTCAGCTCAGTAGCTGTATTTTCGATGGATCGAGGCTATGCAGTTTGCTATGATGTTCAAATATTGTTATCACACAGTGTTGGTGTAATGGTGGAATGTTTGTTTATGTGTCGAGGCAGTGAATGACTTGAAATGAGGATTTCTCAGCACGTGATTTAGAGGTTCAACGATTATTTCTTGCAAAGGAAAGGCAACTGGACTATAAATGTTCAGGTTTGGGTTGACAGAGTAACGAGACTTGGTATTTTCGAGCGTGGTGGAATTTTTATCTGTGATGTGGTGTCATTTTCCTTCTTTGAATCTATTAAGTTTGTCGGTGTTAGGGTCTTCTTCAATTCGCCTTTGGGTTAGGGTATTGTGAAAGGACGATGGGGTCATAGATAGCGACGTGCAGTGATTCAGAATCAAATCGGCGTTTCTAATGTTGATGGCTCAAGAATGATGATCTTCTAGGAGGTTTAGAGTTGATAGCAATTCACTGGTTCCGGTGCTACAGGTATGGATTTGATTTGAGGAAACAATTGGACAGACAAGAATGATGAAGGACATGGCGGGAGGTGTCTCGCGGTGGTTGAATTACTAATAGGTCAAGTATGAAAAGTAGAGGTTTACTTAAAGAAGTTGGTCTAGCCGAAGCGGGAGTGACAATGTAGCGTATGGATTCTGTGGTAGGATAGCCACATGACTTGAGAAAAGTTTAGAGTGATTTGGGATTCATGGTGGACAACGACTAGGCCGACAGACTTAATGTGGAATGTTGGCTACTATACTGAGGAAGATTGGATATGACAAAAAGGAGTTTGCTTGATATGAAGGGGAATGCAACATGACTTTGGATTCAAACGTATTGTCGCGCTTTTAGTTGATGCCAATGGGGAGTGAACGGACTTGTACAACTGGTAACGAGCACAAGCTTAAGAGGATTTAGTGATTTCGTAGTGATAAACCCAGTGCAGTGTCGTTGGAAGATGTCGGCATGGAATTTCCACAGGCGGGTTATATCCTGTGAGCAGGTTAGCGTTTGCGAGGTGTTGATGAGGCTTCTACGAATAATTCTACTGGCTATCCGGTAAGAGGTCGAATATGTGAATGTGGATACTGATTCAAAATTTTCATGAAATGTCTAACAAAAAGATTTTGAGAAACTTGGCGAGTTGATTGTGCGAGATCATGGTAATTGGGAAGGAGGAATCTTGGTGGGTTCCAGGGTTATGAAATTGTAGCTTCAAGCTAAGTGGGGGAGACCCAGCGTCTATGGTTGGATCACGTGGTTGTCTGCTTGTGCGGTTTCTGGTCATCGGTGTATTGGTGGGTTATTATGACTAAGGAAAGAAAACACCAGTGGTAATTAGAGCAAAGGATTTGAGGAATGTGTGCTATACTTGGCCTTATCGATTCATGTTCAGGTTTTGGGGGGACTTAGAGTTTATGTGTCACGACCTGATTTACCCTCTGAAAGGTATCGTGACGGCACCTAGTCTTTACGACTAGGTAAGCCTAAATTTGCAGATAAAACTTAATTAAAATGCGATAAATAAATATAGAAATAGTAAAAGCTAAATAATCATGACGATGCCGCTCGACATGTACAAATATAAACCCCAAAGACCCGGATTGTCACAATATAGTCACAAGCTTCTATACTACTGTAGCTCTAAACAAATTTGGGGAAAAATACATAGGAAAATATCTATAATTCAGAATGGAAGGTGACTCGGAGGATTCTGCGGACGCGGCAGAAATACCTTACGGTCTCCTAGTAACAGCTGCAACAACTAGCCACGCGACGGATAACTCGTACCTGGACCTGCACACGAAAAACATAAGCAAGAAAGGGCATCAGTACACCACATTTGGTACCCAGTAAGTGCCAATCCTAACCCCTGTCAAGTAGTGATGAGGTCAGGTGCTCTACTAGATTTATATACAAATCAATTTAAAACAGTACGAAAAGATAAGTAATTTCAACAATGAATAGTTAAAGTGATTATGCATTACTAGGAGATCTCCCGGAATATGTCTGTAGTCCCAAAATAAATATACAGTGCTGGGGGATCTCCGGGAATACATCCGTAGTCCCAATTTAAATATGCAGTACAGGGGGGATCTCCCTAAATACGTCCGTAGTCCCAATTCAAATATGCAGTACAGGGGGATCTCCCGGAATATGTCTGTAGTCCCAATTTAAATATGCGATGCGAAATGAATAACAAATAGGCATCAATTTAAACAGTTCATCTAATTACAGGTAGGAAAATAGTAAGCTAACTAAGCATGGTGCACAGAGTGTCAAATAGGAAATTTAGTATTAAACATGTAAGCATGATTTCCTAATCTAAGATAAACAGTTTAACACATTAAAGCAATGTAATAGGAGAAAAGCAAATTATAATTTTCGAAGGAAAAAAGGGATTTTTGCAAGTATGGCCTGTGTACGTACTTGTCACCTCACGTACACGGCACCCACACAACAATTTATGTCAAAAACATCCTAAGGGGAAATCTCCAACACAGAGTTAGGCAAGCCACTTACCTCGACTGCTCAAATCAACTAGAAATCACGTTCTTGCCACGAGTACCCGACTCCAAATGGCCCAAATCTATTCAATTCAATTGCATAATATAAATATAACTTTAAGAAATTAATATAACTAATTAATTCGAAGCTAATACGCGAAATTAGGAAAATAGCCCCAAAAAGTCTTTCGGGCCCACGTCTCGGATTCGGGTAAAAATTATAAATTCCGAGCACCCATTCACTCACGAGTCTAACCATACCAAAATTACTCAAATCCGATAGAAAAATCTCGATCAAAACCCAAAAACTCGGCCTACGAACGTTTCTCAAATTTTCCCAATTTTCACCCCAATTTCGAAATTAAATGATAAAATTAAGCATAGATTAGGGGGAATTAATCAAAACCGAGTAAGAATAAATTACCCAAGTGAAAATCTATTCAAGAATCGTCAATCCTCGATCTCCCCAGTTCAAATTATGAAAAATGGCTCAAACCCTCGATTTTGGGTCTTTTAATTCTGCACAGATGTGCAGTCACTGCGATTGCGGAAGACCAGTCGCGATCGCGAAGAACAAAAACACGCGCCTCAGATTTTACACTACGCGAATGCGTGAACACCTACGCGAACGCGATGCCTTACTCCCCTCAGATCTACGCAATCGCGGTTGACCTCACGCGACCGCGTAGAGAAACGCTTTAATCCATTGTTGCCTCATTTCTTCTACGCGAACGCGACCTAGCCCACGCGTTCGCGATTCAACCTTTGACACACCTGCGCGTTTGCATACACCTTCACGCGAATGCGAAGAGAAAATTTTCCTTGGCCCAATTTAGCCTACGTGATCACAGCTCCCTTCACGCGATCGCATATAAGGAAATCAACACCAGCAAAAACCCGATATCCTCTAAGTCCAAAATTAGCCCGTTGAGCATCTGAAACACACAAGTGGGCCCCGGGACCTCAACCAACCCTACCAAAAAAATCCCATAACTCCGTACGAACCTAGTCGAGCCTTCAAACCACCTCGAACAATACCAAAAACAAGAATTATAAATGAATTCAAGCCTAAGAACTTAGCATTTTTCCAAAATCCACAAACGATGCCGGAACACGTCAACACTAGTCTGAATGACCTCAAATTTGAAACACAAGTCACAAATGACACTACGAACCTACAGCACCTTCCGGAATCCCATCCTGAGCCCGATATCAAAATTTCACCTATTGACCGAAATCGCCGAAATTCTAACTTTTGCTAATTCAAGCCTAAATCTAATACAGGCCTCAAAAACACATTCCGGATGCGCTCCTAACCCCAAAATCACTCGACGGAGCTAACGGAGTCGACATAATTCTATTCCAGATCCGTCTTCATATAGTTCCAACTACGGTCCAATTTCTAAGGCATAAACTCATATTTAGGGACTATGTGTCCCAAAAATCTCTGAAATCCACAACTAATCACTCTGGCAAGTCCCAAAAGCAGAAACAAACATGGGGAAAACAATTATTAGGGGATCGGGGCACTAACTCTCAAAACGACCGGGTCGTTACATTATGACTCTTATGGGGGTTATGTATAAGGAAAAGAATTTGGGCGGGTGCTTATTTGATAGGGTGTTCCCGCGCTAACAACGCACTAGAGTTTGGATTATATTCGGGACCAAGTCAGAGTGGGTGACTCTCAACAGTGGTCCTAGTGGGTTCAAGAATTTAAGTGTAGTGCCGAAGGACTTAGGATGTTCTATGTTATATTTGGGTATGCAGTGCAGTATTAGAGAAAGGGAAGAAATAGTTTCGAATTCGCGGGAGGTCTTGTAGAATGGGTGAACCAGTTGGAGATGCTATTGTGCGCATAGGGAGAATATGAGATGGTTCATGGGTAATGAGACGATGTGGTCTTGTGGATTGGGTCACTCAGGATGAGTTTTGTTGGATTTCGTTATGTTTCGAATGGAGCTATTATTATTTCTAGGGGAAATCCCAAGAAAATTGGAAGAAGTGGCTCGGTTGGTAATGGTTGAATCAACACGATTGTGGTAGTGATCAGTTTCTTCTGCGCGAAGTTACACATGTAGTTTGTGGTTGTACACTTGGGCTTGAGCGCCACCACAACTTGGTTGATTTAGGAGGTATTCGATTCGAATGGAGTTGTTGTGTAAAGGGATTTCGGAAGATTTATGGCAGTTTAGATCACAACATGAGGTTGTGTTTTCTCCGGTTTGAGAATTTAGTTACGTGTTGTAGTGGTTCTTCTGAAATAAGCTAAGTGAAAGTTTTCTAGCCAATGAAGTGTTTTACTCCACTAGTAGTTCAAGGGTTATGGTGAATACATGTGTTATTGCGTAGCGCCAGGATAGGTGCAGTGAGAGGCATGGGGACAGGAAGTTGAAAGTCAAGATTGTGGTTCGGTGTTGATAGATTGTTACGAGCTCAGATGAGTAGGAGTGAATTCAGATGTTCAGAGTAAACTAGCATTTTTCTTTAATGTCACCTGAGAATGATGTTATGTGGAAGAGGCTTTGTGTATTGACTTGTGTATTTTGATTTGTTTTACAGAATTAGAATGGTTGGTGGTATGGATATGAGGACTTTACTACCTGAGCGAAAGGTTAGTGCTCCATGGGGAGATTTGTATAAGTGTGACATGTTAGTCACTTGATTGTTAAATATTGAAACCAAGTATGGAGGTTATGGTAATATCGCAAATGCGAGAGTTTATGCCTGAGAGGCATTCTATTCCTTGGGTTGTGGGCCGTGTGAGTTTGTTCCAAATTTGACGACTGTTCTTATGTGTCATGGAAAAGGGTTATCGTGGATCCTTGAAAGATTATTAGCCTAGTACGGCACGATCAGAATCGGCTTGAGGCCCGTTGATAGGTCTAGATGTGGATGTGTGCTCTACACCAGGACATGTGTGTTCATTCAACATAACATTTCTTATGCAGGAGTATTCAGGCATTGGATGTTATTTTCGTCATCAGCTATTTCATGTAATACTCTATTGTGCCATGTGTGTTGTGAGACGACTTGATTATTCGCACATGTGTTGAGGTCCCGCATAGTAGTGGTGTTATGTGAGCAAGATGGATCTCGAGATGCATATCATATATCGCACCTTAGTTTTGCTTAAGATTCATAGCGTATGGAGCTATCCGTCTCCCCAAGATTTGTGTTATGCACTTGGTGTGCTTGTGGTTGATATTCAGATATTTCGTGAGTATAAGCGTTATGGCTTTGTGAGACCCCATGTGTTTTTTTTCTCTTTTTCTCTTCTCTTACGTAATATACGTAAAATGGCGTGGTTATATTAGGTATATATGATTGCGTATAGCACATTGGGATAATAAGACTAAAAATGTGTGGTAATATCAAGGAACAAAACTAAAGCTTTAGGTCAAAGAAATCCCTTAAACAAAGGTTCGTGGTTAAAGAAATGACTCGGGTAGCACCCCGCACGTTCGGAAGGTTTAAGTTAACTTGCACCTGTGGGATAAGACTAAGAGTGTCTAATATGCTAAGAATAATGTGTTATGAGGTATTATAATATCACACAGGTCACATGTTAATTTTTGGAGTCAAGCAAGTTGCGAAATAAAGGTCGGCAAAAGTTATCGTAAATTTCTCTAATAAATTTTCTAAACTTTGGGTCAAATGTATCAGATAACATTTCTCCCAATATAAAGCTTTACGGGACCCACAACCTACCGAATCGAAGGTCTACGAGTCTAGTTTGCAACCAAAAAACCCTTACATCAAACCGACATCGGAGTAAGAAGCTATGAGTGTTTTACCACAGACTGTCCGGGCTGAAACCGGGTCGCGAGCCGGGTCGGGTCAAACAAGTAG
>ML256621.1:0-22826 GCA_005239495.1 Nicotiana undulata
GGGTTACTATATTTGACAACGATCGCTTACCCTATTTTAAGGTGTAAATTGAGCGTATCACCTCCACAAGCCTTGACACCCTCCACGTAAATCTCAGTTCTAGACCAATTCACACCTTGAAGATCCTCAATTGCTACATATAACCTTGAATCCGACAGAACCATTCCTGATAGTCATCCACTCTACGCCAATTTCAATTACACTGACCAAGCAGATAGAACGACCTGACTCCGTTTGCAAACCACATACTAGGAAAATAATCCACACATTTGAAGCAACAAGCACACTCAAACACTGCAGACACTACACTTTTTAAAATTACAACTCAATCATTCAATAAAATCCATTTACCCGTAGAGTACATTACAACCTGTATCGAAGAATTTCCATTACTCGAGTCATTCCCAGACTCCACCTCTGCAGGTCATATCTGGTTCACCAATATACCTCGAACTGCAACCAATACAACACATAATCGTGTAATCAACTTATCATTAACGGACTCCCCCACTTGGCTCAAAGCCAAAGATCAAGACGAACAATAACTCACGATGCCTATACGCTATCTCTGCCACCATAATGTGGTGGGATTCAACTAAATCCTTCATAAGCTCATATGACCCAAACCATCTAACACCTCAAATCGTATGTAAATCTCTCATTCACCATTCTAATGGTCATGCCAACTCCCATAAGCGATCGAAACTCATTTTACAACATACATCATTTACTTGTAGAAGATAACTTACTACAGATCAACATAAGGATCACTCACCTCAGGACAACCCGCAGGAGATACCCCTGCCTGCTTATCCTCAAACTAATATCTCTCTATACACTTCTGAAGATCATAGCTATTATGCAATCGCTTTACCTTCCTACATTAAAAATCATTACTTTTAGAACACAACCAATGCCTGCCCTCGAGACATCACAATAAGTGGTATAAGAGCCTGAAGCAGATGGCAATACTAACACTGGAGTTGTGGTCAAAGAAATCTTGAGCTTCTGGAAGCTCTACCCACACTCGTCTGACCACATGGATACCTTCACTGGACACCACGTGTCCCAAGAATGCTACTGAACGGAGCCAAAATTTACACTTGGAGAACTTTGCATAGAGCTTCTCCTCCCTGGATCCTTATAATACCATCCTCAAATGCTGAGTATGCTACCCCTGGCTACATGAGTGAGCCAGGATGCCATTAATAAATACAATAACAAAGGAGTGCTAATACGGTTGAGATACACCGTTAATCAAATGCATGAACGTTGTTGGGGCATTGGTCAACCCAAAAGACACCACCAGGAACTTAGAACACAACAGGAGAATCCACTTCACTCCACAACTAAACTACACGGGAGGTCCTTCAATACACTCACAACTCAAGGCCATATTCTAACTCAAGACAGAAGTCAAATACTCAATGGTTCTTGCTACATCTCCCGCCAATTCATTTAGTCACAATCAAACACCCTGAACACATCTAACCATCATATCACACTCACCATGTAGTCATCTAGTCCCAAAGTCCCATCAATAAGGACACAAACGAATAAATAAGTCCCCAAATGCACATGCTCACACAAACAAAATCTCAGCACTCCAGCCATAGATAAAATCCGGCCTCAAGTCCTCCAGGCTGGCCCATTATCAATCTGCTAAAAATCAAACCTCACCCATGAAAATCACAAGCCGTCGAGGCACAACTTATACCAAGCGCTCACGTGCGCATTCGAATACATGAAGGGAATTCAAAGAGTTACGGTTTTGGATGAATAAAATGGATTCGCACGACAAGAATTCAAGAATGTGAGATTTTTCCTAAGGGTTTTGTAGCCTCTCGAAGATAAGTACAGACGTCTCCGTACCGATCCGCAAGACTCTACTAAAAATGCTCATGACCGTTGAGTCCTATGTAACCTAGTGCTCTGATACTAACTTGTCACGACCCCAAATCAATAAGGTCCGAGATGACGCCTATCATGAAACTAGGCTAGCCCTCTAATACAATGAAATCAACACTTTCCTGTTTTATAGAAATATAGTCTCAAATTCTAACAAAATTCACTTTTTAAGACAAGTTCAACAAGAATAATAATCCAAAACGATCAAAATCTAATACCGACCCAGACCTCTGGAGTCAATTATCATGAGCATCTAAGACGATAAATACAACGTATAAGAAAGTGATTTTGCTACTAACATAAGTCCAAAGTATGAAAAATCTATGAACTGGGAAAGGAAAGGAGGTGAACTAGGGACTCTTTGCAGCTACCTCGATCCTCGAAAAATTCCAAGCACGTAAGAAATCAACTAGCGAGCTGGTCCGGTACCTGGATCTGCACACAGAGGAGCAGGGAGTAACGTGAGTACGCCAACTCAGTAAGTAACTAAAAACTTGAGTACAGTGACGGGCATTTATAAATCATAATTTCATAAAAAACAGTAATTAAACTTTTTATTAGAAGGCTCTGTATAAACAAGAGTGAGGAAAACAGTAAATTTCATAGTGTAACAGCCTTCAGGCACAATATCACTCATAACAAGGTCTCTCAGTCACTCGTGACTCCTCTATCAGTATTTCATGCTCATACTAAGCACTCTCACTCAACAAGTACCAGATATCCACACAATTGATGCGGGCTGCAGCCGATCCACCTAAAATATGCTGCGGCGTGCAGCCCGATTCGAATAACATATGCTGCGGCACGTAATCTGATCCAACATATATATAGTCGGTTGTTCTTACTGGGGGTGTACAGACTCCGGAGGGGCTCCTACAACCCAAGCACTATGCTGCTGCGGCGTGCAGCCCGATCCAATATACATATGTTGCGGCGCGTAGCCCGATCCATATAATATCTGCTGCGGCGTGCAGCCCGATACATAACTATCCTCACAATCTCGGCTCTCAGCCTCACTCAGTCATCCTCTCAAGCCACTCGAGCAACTCATCTCAACATCACGGGACTCAACCCAAAATACCTCACAGTACTATAAAATAGTGCAATAACAGTGAAAATAGCAACAAGTAGTAAACATGACTAAGTTCACAAATGTTCAATCAGGATAGTGTGAGAATAGTGTAAACAAATACCCCTGAGGGTCTAAACAGATCGGCACAAGGCCCCAAACATGGCTTACATCCCATAAATAAGTATAAGTCTCTAAAATACAGGATATCTCATGATTTCAAATCAATTATACGTCTTAATAGCCGCTACGGGACGGACCAAGTCACAATTCCTATCGGTGCACGCCCACACGCTCGTCACCTAGCATGTGTGTCACCGCATTTACCAAAACAATACAAAATACCGGGGTTGTATACCCTCAGGTCTAGAGTTACAATCGTTACTTACCTCAACCCGACCCAAAAACTACCCCCTGATGCTCTTGCCTCTCGAATCGGCTCCCAAATGCTCCGAGTATATCAAAAACAAGAATAATAACATCAAAATATGCTAAGGAGATGAAGTCCATTCGAAAATTATCACAATTAGGCACAATTCCCGAAATTGGCCAAACTCGACCCCTGGGCCCACATCTCAAAATTCGATCAAAATCATAAAACCGGAATCCTTATCCTCCCACGAGTCCATACATACCAAGAACATCAAAATCGGATCACATTTTCTCATTCAGATCATCAAAAGAAATTCCCAAATTTTTCCTCGATTTCCACTCTAATTCCTCAAATTACATGATAAAAATCAAGGCTAAATCATGAAATTAACCCAAATGTGATTGAAGAACACTTACCTCAAGAACTCCACTGAAAACCTCCTCCAAATCCTCCTTCTCCCGAGCTCTCTAATGGTCTTTTGAGTTATTTCCTAAAACCCTCGTTTTGAACTTTAAAACTTTCTGCCTAGGTCACTTACTCACTACGGTCGCGGGACTACCCACGCGATCGCGAAGAACAAACATGCATCCCCCATTAATTTACTCACTACGATCGCAAAATCCACCAAGAGATCGCGAAACTATAAATCCTTGATCAATGCGATCGCGTACCCTTTCACGTGATCACGAAGCACAACCGAACGACCTCACGCGCTCCCCTCTTTCTACGTGAACGCAAAAAAAGAGCACGCATTCGCGATAGCCAACTTGACATACCTTCGCGATCGCAAGAACCAATTGGCGATCGCATAGAGAAATTTTCTAGCTTCCCTCAACAGACCTACGCGATTGCGGCCCCACTCTTGCGATCGCGTATAAGGAAACTAGCAGAAGAAAATGCACCAACAACGGTCCCTTTTAGGCCAAACACACTTCGATAACCACCCGAAACTCACCTGAGGCCCTCGGCTCCTCAACCAAACATGTCAACATATCCCATAACCTCATCCAAACTTAGTCGAGCCTTTGAACTACCAAAAACAACGCAAAAACATAAAATTCACCTCGGATTCAAGCCTATGAACTTTGAAACTTCTAAATTTCGCCAATGATGCCGAAACCATCCAAGACACGCCCGATTGACCTGAAAATTTGCACACATAGATCCTACCAACCTGCTTCAACTTCCGGAATCCCATTTCGACCCTGATAGCCTATTTTTCACTGCCGACCGGAAATCGCTAAAAACTCAATTTCGCCATTTCAAGCCTAATTCTACTCCGGACATCAAAACCACATTGCGAACATACTCCTAAGTCCAAAATCATCTAACGAAGATATCTGAGCCATAAAATCCACATTCCGAGGTCGTTTACCAGTAAGTCAACTCCCAGTTAACTTTTTCAACTATTAAGCCAATTTAAGAGACTAAGTGTCTCAATACTCACCACGACCACTCTGAACCCGAACCAACCGACCCAACACACCATGCTTATGTTAATTGACACATAACAAGGCTGAAACAAGGGAAACGAGGCAAGTCTCACGGAACGACTGACCGGGTCGTTACAATTGGCTAATGTGTTCCTATTGTCATCGCGCAACCTCGCATTTGTAAAAATTAATGGCACAAATAATTTGATTACGGTAACATTTTTTGATAATCCAATTAAGTATATTCGACTTGATAATGCTGCTGAGTTTTCATTCCAACCATTTAATGATTATTACTTATAAATTGGGATAAAAGTGAAACATCATGTAGCTCATGTTCACACTCAAAATGGCTTTGCAGAGTGTTTGATTAAACGTCTGCAATTGATAGCAAGGCTGTTACTCACGAAAACAAGGTTGCCCACTTATGTTTTGGGTCATGCCAATTTTCATGCAGCAATGCTAGTTCGTCTCACACCGAAAATTATCATAAATATTTCTCGTTACAATTAGTTTAAGCTCATAAACCCAATATATTCCATTTAAGAATTTTTGGATGCACGGTCTATGTGCCTGTAGCACCGCCATATTGCACCAAAATGGGTCCCCAAAGAAGGTTAGGAATATACGTTGGGTTTGAATCGCCCTCCATTATTCTCTACCTTGAGACATTAACAGGAGATTTGTTCACTGCTCGATTTGCAGATTGCCGACTCGATGAGATATTTTTTCCAAAACTAGGGGGATAAAATGGTGAAAACAAACGATAAATTTTGTGAAAAATCTATCATTGTCTCATCTTGATCCACATGCTTCAATTGTGAAAAAGGGGTGCAAAGATTATTCATTTGCAAAAAATAGTAAATCAAATGCCAGACGCATTTACGAATCTGACAAAAAAAAACAAAACCACATATCCCTACAGAAAATGTTACAATCCGTATTGATGTCCCTGTTGGAAAATCTTCTAGTGTCATAGCTAATGAGTCAAAAGAATGCCTAAAGCGTGGTAGACCATTGGGTTCTAAGAATTGAAATCCTACAAAATAAAAAAAAATGATGAAGATGACACTACGAAAGAACCTCGTAAAAATTTCATGGTTTAGCCAATCTTGAGATTCATGAGGAAATCATTGAGCCTGAGACTCAAAAAAGTAAGGAACTATCAACAAATCCAATTGATATTGAGATATTTGGATCGATCGAATATAGTGGTGGAATATGTCTTTGCATATAATGTTGCATATATAATTATGCAAGATAATGAGGATCTTGAACCTCAGCCTGTTGTTGAATGTTGACAAAGACGTGATTGGCCAAAATAGCAAGAAGCAATCCAATCAGATTTGGATCCACTTGAGAAATGTTAAGTTTTTGGGCATGTAAGTTCCTAATAGTGTTAAAATTGTTGGCTATAAATGGGTCTTTGTACATAAGAGAAATGAGAAAAATAAGGTACAAAGATATAAGGAACGCCTTGTTGCACACGGATTTTCACAAAGGTCTGGTGTCGAGTATAAAGAGACATATTCATATGTTATTGATGCAATAATGTTTCTTTATCTCATTAGTTTTGTTGTTCATGAAAAACTTGACATGTATTTAATGGATGCAGTTACAACCTACCTTTATGGCTTACTTGAGAGATATTCATGAATATTCCCAAAGGATTTAAAATGTCTGAACACATAATTCAAAGTCCCGGGAAATACTTTCAATCAATTTGCAATGATCTTTGTATGGTCTAAAACAATCAGGAAGAATGTGGTATAACCGTCTTAGTGAGTATTCATAAAATGAAGGTTATATAAATAATTCCATTTGTCCATGTATTTTTGTAAATAAAACAACATCGGAATTTGTTGTACTTGCCGTATATGTCGATGACCTAAACATTATTGGAACTCCTACAAAACTCAAAAAGGCAATTGATTATTTGAAGAAGGAATTCGAGATGGAAGATCTCGGAAAGAAAAAATTATGTCTCAGTTTGTAAATTGAACATTTAGCAAACAAGATTTTTGTTCATCAATATGCCTGCATAGAAAAGGTATTGAAACGGTTTTACATTAATGGAGTACATCCATTAAGTGCTCCAATTTCGATCACTTGATGTGAATAAGGATCCGTTCCGACCTCAAGAAAAGAATGAAGAGCTTCTTGGTCCTGAAGTACCATATCTTAGTGCAATTGTCTGCACTAATGTATCTTGCTAATACCACAAGGCCCGACATAACTTTTTCAGTCAATGTTTTAGTAAGATATAGCTCTGCTCTAGCAAGTAGACTTTTCAATTGAATCACACACATATTATGGTATTTAAAAGGGACTACCGATATGGGCTTATTTTATGGCAACGATTGCAGTCTCGATCTTGTTGGTTATGCTAATACTTGGTATTTATCCGACCCACATAAGGATCGATCTCCAATAAGCTATGTATTTACATATGGAGACACTACCATATCTTGGCAATCGACTAAGCAATGAATCATGGCTACCTCATCTACTCATGCTGAGATAATTGTTATTCATTAAGCAAGTCGAGAATGTGTGTGGTTGAGTTCTATAACACATCTTATTCGAGATAAATGTGGTTTGAAGTGTGAAAAACTACCCACGATTTTGTATGAACACAATGCAGCATGCATAGCCCAATTGAAGTGTCACGACCCGAATTTCCCACCGTCGGGACCGTGATAGCGCCTAACGTTGAACCCGCTAGCCAAGCCAACGTGAATATTCAATTTACTTTATTCCTTTTTTAATAGTCGTAAATAGGTGAAATACCCCATTAACATGAATAAAGATATGAGATGAAGCAAGATATATATATATATATATATATATATATATATATATATATATATATAATTCAATACAGTGCCTTTACGAAATATCACCAAAACTAACCAAATCCCAGAATATTGGAGTCACAACTCACGGACTATCTAAGAGTAATACACATAAAATTATGACTGAAATAAGTACATCTGTTTCTGAAACAACTAGAACAGAATACAAAGGAAATAGGAGGGGACGGCAAGGCCTGCGGACGCTAACATGACTACCTCGGTGTCTCCACGTTGACTGAAGGCAGCCTCCTCGCTCTAGTGTCCAAAGGGTCCTGTACCGGGATCTTCACAACAAAGATGCGCAGAGTGTAGCATCAGTACAACTGACCCCATGTACTGAGTAAGTGTCGAGCCTAACTTTGGCGAAGTAGTGACGAGGCTAGGACACAATAACCAAGACAACCTGTGCAATTTAATAATATTCAGAAGCAATAATAACAACAAGAATAACCAGTTAAGTACAAGGAAAAAGGGGAACATGCTTCGTGCTTTCACACTCTCATCCTCGTGCTTTTAATAACATAATACGTCACGTCATCATCCTTCGTGCTTTTACACTCTCATCCTCACAATAATCAATACACGACATCACCCATTCGTGCTTTACACTCTTCCTCACAATAATCAATACACTACATCACCTTTCGTGCTTTACACTCTTCCTCACCCAAACAATATCAATAACAGAAGCTTGGCGAGGAAAAGTTAACAATATGAACCATAATAATAAATCACAACATCCCGGCAAGGGTTCAACAGTAGAAATATCACCATCCCGGCAAGGGACACAACTATAACCAATCTCACTCAAGTACATATCTTTACATAAGATTTCTCAACCAAAACTAATACTCAACAATATTCATTACCAAGAATTTCAAACAAAATAAGCAACCACAAAGTAAACTTCAAGTTATAACACAGTAAATATCAATGGAATTCACATAATTCATATTATCCGACTCACGGGCATGCCTGACACCAACGTATAGGTACTCGTCACCTCACCTATACGTTGAACATGGTATTAACACATAGAAAATAAGACTCAACACCTATTCCCTCAAGCTAAGGTTAGGCCAAACACTTACCTCAACATCCACGACCAAAATCAAGCCTCAATCACCGCTTTTCCTTTTGAATTTGAGTCCAAATCAATTGTATCTATACATAATCGACTTAATAACATCAATAAACGCTAAACAATTGAATTCCAATGCTTAATTATAGGTTTTCTAACATTCTTCCCAAAAAGTAAAAAATCGACCCCGGGCCCGCTTGGTCAAAACACGAGGTTCCGACTAAAACCCGATCACCCATTCATCCACGAGCCCAAATATGTAATTAGTTTCGAAATCTGACCCCAAAACTAGGTCTAAATTCCAATTATTCAAAAAGCCCTAACTCTACCCCAAATCCCTAATTTTTTACCCTTAAGAACATGATTTAGGCCTAGGAATCTAATGGGTGTTAATGGAAATTGAAGAAAATGAGTCTAAGAATACATACCTATGATTTTGTAATGAAGTTCTCTTTCAAAAATCGCCCAAGTTGGAGTTTAGAAGAAGTTATGAGTTTAGTAAAAATCCCGTAATGGTTCTGTTTTTAAAATAACTGGGCAAAAATAGCCTATGCGTTCGCGACCTGAGTGGTGTGTTCGCACAGGCTCCCCTCCCTTAACCCTTCACGATCGCGTCCAAAGGGATGCGTTCGCATAAGCTTAAAACTACCCTGCCCCCAGATCCCACAATGATCTACGTGTTCGCGGCTACGTGGGTGCGTTCGCGTAGAGCAATATTCCTATTCTCCGCGTTTGCACCCTGTGCCATGCGTTCGCACAGTACAAAGACTCAGACACCAGAAAACTGACCAAACACCAGATTTGTAAGTTTAAAAACACTCTGACGCCTATCCGAAACTCACCCGAGCCCTCGGGGCTCCAAACCAAAATATGCACACAACCTCAAAAACATCCTATGGACTTACTCGCGCGATCAAATCGCCAAAATAACTCCTAAAACAACGAATTTAACCCCAAAATCATGTATGAGGAGATCATGGTTATCTTGTTTTATACTAACTTTGTCTTTTGTTTTGCAGGTATATGTACAGTGCTAATGTGTAGATTAAATGAATTACTAGTGGTGGTATTAGTGTTTATCACTTAACCCACTGGAAATTCATCTAAGAAACATAGAGGCACTGATCTAAGGTGGATGAATGAGCAGGAAAATCAAGTGATTGGGCCCAGAATACTTAAGAGAATTGGGCTACAAATGAAGTACAGGGCAGCTTGTAAGAATATTAAAAACCATGTCCTAATAGAAACAGCTGCAAAGTCCAGAACATCTAAGAGAATTGGACATAGAGATGAAGACAGGAAGGAGGCTGAAAATGCAGCTAACTATGGGGATAAGAAGCATGGGGAGTTAGTTAGAAATCAGCAACACAAACAATCTGAACATGGAGGCAGGTGAGACATTACTGTAAAATATGAACAAAATGCCCAGAATGCTAAACCGAAATGGGCAGCAAGGTTGGAGAGTAAATGCACACAATGGGAATGTGGAAATGCAGGGAAAGGAAATAAAGCAAGGGAATGGCATGCAGGAGATCAGGCAAGATATCAAGAAGAAGCTAAGAAGCACAATATAATGATTAAACAACCCATAAACAGGACAATCAGATGGTGGAAGGGAAGGATGCAAGACAGGAGCAAGAAAACAATTAAAATACAAAAGACATTGCGTAGAAAGTCTAACAGAAATAGGCAGGAGAACAAATGGAGAAAATAAACATGCAAGCAAGGAAAAAGAAAATAATAAAGAGAAGAAAAACATTGCCTAGAATGTCAAAACGAAATAGGCAAAAAGGTGAAATACAATACACAAGGGAATCATTCAATAACAAGGAGATGAAGGGGATAACAATACTGGAAGGGGAAAGGAGAAATAAAAGTACCAAAAAAAAATATGACCTACATGTACAAATCAATATTGAGGAGTACATGAAGGTCCCTATTTATACTAACTATGGCTTCTTTTTTGCAGGTATCAAATCAGAAACCATAAATTGTCTCCAATTACGACCCCTAAAGGTGATGAATCAGTCCATAGGGGGAGACAAACAGACATGCATAAGAAAGGAGAGCACAAATAGGAATCAAACAGTATACTACAATCAAGTGAAAATGAAGATGAGGAAAAAACAGTACCTTTGGAGGGAACAACTTATACCACATTATGCAAGGCTGCATTCACCCTAAAAACCAGGAAATTGAACGAGACATACCAATGAGGAAAAAGGAACATCTAAGACACAGAAGAAATCAAATAAGCTTAGATTGAGCTACTCACCTGCTCGTCGGAGTGGAATCAGTAAAGGCGCAGCCATGGAAATCGTTGAGGAGAGGTTAGGGCGAGTGCGTAAAGGAACAGGGAGAATCAAATCAGTGGAGAAAAAGCTAAAACTGAACAAAAGTGATAGAAATAAGCTCAGAAGGAGAGATTTACCAGCCCTGATGCGTCGTTACGCGACTTCACGGAGGAATAAACTCAAATTGACGACCTTACCAGCTCCTCTATGTTGATTTGGGGCTACACAGCATAGCAAGAAGAAGGAGCTAGGGCTAGAGAGTGAGGGAATAGGAAAGGCGAGCTGGAACAATGGAAATGGAAATAAAACTGTCCGAATTGGGCTCTATCAAGAAGACTACACACGTCTGGGAGTGGGCCTCAATTATTTGGGCCTGAAGATATTAATGAACCAGATTTTACATGTCCCTTTTGGGATTTCCCTAGATATAGCTTTAGTTAGACATATATTAGATAGTATTTCCTTATGTGAGATCATTATTAGGCCTACAAGCCCAATTTTGATAGTAGGAGTTATGTCTTATTCTTTTTTATCATCCTATGGATTTTAGGACAACATTACTTTATTTGTTTTTCGTTTTATTATTATTAATAAAATCGCTACTAGGCAGCTAGCCTAGTAGTAAAATTTACTTTAAAAAAAAAACCCCAAAATCACGGAAAATTTCCAAAACTTTCAAAGTATCAAATTTTATAACTACGGGTCCGAATCATGTCAAACGACTTCCGTTTCTTACCAAATTGTACGGACATGTCCTAAATATCATATTGAACCTGTACCGAGCTCCGGAACTAAAATACCGGCCCGATACCATAGATATCAAACATAATCAAATTTCCAAAATCCTTTATCTTTTCAGAAAAACAATTTCTTTCAAAAGTTCATTTCTCGAGCTTGGAACCTCGGAATTCGATTCCGAGCATCGCCCCAGCCCCATATTTTCCTACGGACCCTTTGGGATCGTCAAATCACGGGTCCGGGTCCGTTTACAAAAAATGTTGACCAAAGTCAACTTTAATCAAATTTCAAAAACAAAACTATCATTTTTCTCAATTTTTCACATAAAGGCTTCCGAGCTATACGCCCCGGCTATGCACGCAAATCGAGGTGAGATAAAAAAGAGGTTTCAAGACCTCGGAACACATATTTGACTTGTAAAACACGGGATGGCCTTTTGGGTCATCACAATCTCCACCTCTAAAACAAACGTTCGTCCTCGAATGGACATAGAAAAGTACCTGAATCGGGCAAAAGATGGAGATATCGGCTACGCATATCGGACTCGGACTCCCAGGTAGCTGTCGCGAGAGGCTGGCCTCTCCACTCAACACGAACCGAAGGATAACTTTTCAATCTCAACTAACGAATTTGCCGATCTAATATGGCTACCGGCTCCTCCGCATAAGTCAAATTCTGGTCCAACTGGACACTGCTGAAGTCTAGAACATGGGATGGATCGCCGTGATACTTCCGAAGAATAGATACATGAAACACTGGATATACGGCTGATAAACTCGGTGGCAAATCAAACATGTAGGCCACCGCTCCCACTTTATCAAGGATCTCAAAGGGACCAATGTACCTAGGGCTCAGCTTGCCCTTCTTTCCGAACCTCATCACGCCCTTCATGGGCGACACCCGAAGCAATACCCGATCTCCTACCATGAATGCCAAATCTCGAACTCGGCGGTCTGCATAACTCTTCTGCCTGGACTGAGCTATACGAAGTCTATCCTGAATGATCTTGACCTTATCAAAGGCATCCTGTACTAACTCTGTACCCAACAATCGAGCCTCTCCCAACTCAAACCACCCAATCGGCGACCGACACCGCCTACCATACTACACCTCATAAGGAGCCATCTGAATGCTCGAGTGATAGCTATTGTTGTAGGAAAACTCAGCTAAAGGCAAAAACTGGTCCCAAGAACCTCCAAAGTCAATGACACATGCTCGTAGCATATCCTCCAAAATCTAAATAGTACGCTCGGATTGTCCCTTCGTCTGAGGATGAAACGTTGTGTTTCTGTGTATTTTGTTGTACATGTACCTTCATAGTTCAGAAGTTGATTCGGAGACTTACTCGGGTTGCATTCATCCGGAGGCGTTCCGCAGTTGACAGAGTCTCCTTCTTTCCATATCTTTACTTGTATCTTTGTTGCCTTTGTCCCATTTATTCCTCGGACAATAGTTGTATAATTGAATAAATTCTTAGAAACTGCTCATGTACTTGTGTCACCGGGTTCTGGGGATATGTTGAGTCTTGTTTTATTGATTTAAATAGATTTCTTGTCGTGTTTAATTTACAAAAAAATATTTATTTGATTATGAAATGCAATAAAGGCAACGATTTCGAAATTGTTAAACAGGAAGGTATTTNTTGAGTCTTGTTTTATTGATTTAAATAGATTTCTTGTCGTGTTTAATTTACAAAAAAATATTTATTTGATTATGAAATGCAATAAAGGCAACGATTTCGAAATTGTTAAAAAGGAAGGTATTTCAACTGATTAAGGGGTTGGCTTTCCTAATAGTGGTGTCCGGCCCATCACAACCCATAGGTTTTGGGTCGTGACAATAAGAAACTTCAATACATTTTTTTTGAAATTTTAAAACTACAAAAGACTCAAGACATGCTTTCTTGGAAAGGTAAAAACTACAGTGGACTTAGACAGGACTACAACAGGAAAATAAAGTACAGACTCAAAGAATATAAAAAATACATCAGTGCTTCAATTGCTTCAGGGACCCGTGGGGCATCATTCGGACTTGCCACGGGCCTTCGTGCTATATCTTGTTGGAGGCGGTAGAGGTCGTCCATTATCTTGTGGATGAAGATCATAACCGCTGAGAAGAAAGTTGTCCGAGTCATATCTTCGCATTCCTGGCATTTTGTGATAATGTAATCAGCTATCTCCCGGACCCTTTGCCTGATGATACCTTTTTCCTGAAGTAGACGCCCGATCTGCTGCGATCTTGCCTCTAAATCCTGGGCGTCTTTGTGACTCTGCTTTTGCCATTGTCTCAATTCTTCTTCCAACTGGGCTATCATGTCATATCACTGTTCCCTTTCTGCCTTAAACCTTTTTGCTTGTTTGGCCATTTCGTTTTCAAAAGTGGCCATTCTTTCTTTCAAACCCAGATTCTTGGTCATGCTTTCTCTTCAATTTTTGCACAAATTCTGCCCTTTCTTTTGCATTCTTTGCCAACTTTGCTCGAACTCGGGTCAAATCTTCTTCGGCTTTGTCTAGGTCATCACCATAGCTACACAACTTTTGCTGGAGACTGGTGACAAGTTTTTCGTCAACTCTACTTCTTTCGGAGTTTTAAATGGCTATCCTCATTTTCTGGATTTGAGCCCGGAGGGCTTCATTTTCTTTGTTCAGCTTGTTTCTTTCTTCTTCGGCTGCAGCAGTTTGTAAAGTGTTTTCAAATTTGAGCTCCCTGATCTGGCCCTTCAGTTTACTTATTGTAGCCCGGTAGTTGTTTTCCTTTTCTAACCAACCCTAGTGTTCTTGTGTCTGCTCAGTAAAATGTTGCACGTGAGGTCTTTTCGCAGGTCGCTCTGGTTCTTGGTGCTCCCTGCCTCTTCTGCCATACCAAGAAGTGTAGGCGGGCTTCACATCCCCTTGGATAAATTTCTTACTCGAGTCTGAGGTTCTAAAAATCTGCATTGGTTCCAGATCTGGCGGACCCTGTCTTCCGAAAATGCAGCTCTCGGACATAGCTCAATGGCTTGTTGGCTTAGGTCCTCATCATGTGGAATGCCCTGTTGTCTACCCAACTGCCGTAAGACCCGATGTGGGACATATGGTTGGATACTCCGTAGACCCATTAACAAAAGATAGCACACCTCAGCGGACATATTGATAACCTTGCCGACAGGGAGCCATCCGAAAGTCCACTCGATTCGGTCGGTAGTCAATGAACTCAAATGTGAGTGCCAGGCCTCTGTTCCCTCGGGAAATTTGTGTCCCTCTACCCGAGTACTGTGTTCTTCGATACAATTCAAACCGGTTAAGCCGTAGTTCATGTAACCTGGGCGGTGACAGAGGTGTTCGATCATCCAAATCTGTAGGAGCAGATTGCACCCTTCAAAGAATTTTCCCCCAAACTGGAAAATTGTCAGAGCACGGTAAATATCGGCTAAGATCATTGGTATAAGAGTGCCATTGTTTTTATTCAACATGAAATCCGCCATTCCCACCAGTCTGATATCTATGAGTCTGTCACCCCTGGGGAAGATTAAGGTGCCTAGGAATGCTACCACAAAAGCTAACCCCCGGGGGGATTCCCATTTAGCCTGGTTCTTGTGGTGAGTCAGACCAGTATTATCAGCTTCATAACCCCGAGGATATCCATAATGTTTGTACAGGAAATAGAAAGTGCAGAACCCTTCAGACAGGTGTGAGTCCTGAATGTCCCGACTAATGTTCAAAAGATCCAAGAACTTATGTGGAGTTACCGCCCCTGGGTGCTACCGGATACCGACTTCTAAGATTGTCACTGAGACCAACATACCCCGCTATTTCCTCCAGCGTGGGTTTCAACTCAAAGTCTGAAAAGCGGAACACGTACTGGGCAGGGTCCCAAAATGATACTAGAGCTTCGACCTCGACTTGATTTTTAGAAGGCCAGTGAGTCCGCCTAAAGCTTTTACGGCAGACTTTCTACTAACTTCCCCCAAGTCGCTCCACCACATATGGAGTCCCAAGGGAATTTCCTCGACGGCCCTAAAGGGAGTGTTATCAACTGTATTCATCCTGCACATTTTTTTAAATGTTTTGATTAAGAAAACAAAGCCATAATTTTTTTTTTGACCAAATGCGAAAAAGTGTTATTTTTTGCAAAAGATTTGTAATAAAGAAAATGGACCATCCTTGTGAATACAGACCTTCAATACTTCGGGTAGGAAGCTTTTAGGGCTGTGTTCGCTAATTGGGCAAAAAAGACTATAAGTGGCTATTTTTGCAAAAATAGCCTTCCGGCGCTCGGTTGGGACAATTGGCTATTTAGGCAAGAACGACATCACCTAATTTTATTTAGGACCATATCTTTTGATTTTGAAAAATAGGGTTGGACCCGATGAGGGTTGCCTACGTATCTCACATCTGGTGAGAATCAAACAATGCGTAGTTCGGGAAATCTCGACACAATTTTGAAAAATATGCACCGACTCACTTTGTTTTGAAATACTATTTTCCATTTTTAGAAATTTTGGCAGAGTTTCGGGATGATTTTGAATATCGGGGCTTTTTAAAAAATATGATAAATCTCCTATTCTATTCCTCTCTTGGTTTTTCTGTTACCTTCTTTTAGCCGGTCAAAAAACAAACCGTAATAAAATGTCGTGCACATAGCAAGTAGGATGCATCAAGATGGTCTTTCATTTTGGGTTCACCTGTCCTAGACGGACCCAACCCCTGTGTTGAGTCCCCTAAGTCAAATGCACGTGATGCAAATAAACGTTCCTACTAGGGATCCGGCATGAGGCTATGTCATACTAGGTTTATATCCTGGGGTTTTGTTCTAGATAAGGCTTACTCGAGCGGACAGCTCGAGCCGAGGTCGGGGCAGCGTACCGGGAATACAGAAGCTTCTCCGGCTTTGCAACTTGTCTGTACCTCGTTCTAAAATTTGGATGACTCTAACAGAAAAGAAGTCACACGAAGTGCACACTTCCTAGATGATTTAGAAGATTCAGAGAGAAGGAGGGTTTCAGCACAGTTTATATGCAATTCAAATAATATCAAAACGGTAAATGCGGCAATTAACACATCAAGTTTAAACACGTAAAATCAGATAATGAAAGCCCAAACATAACAGTTATATAAGCTCAAATTCTTGAACCCTGAACCAGAGATTCTGGGTTCGATCCCCAGCAGAGTCGCCAGAGCTGTCACACCTCCTTTTTCACTACCCTGGATTAATGAGGGAGTAATAAGGGAGTTTTTCCACTTTAAGTGACATTATTCAGTTTTGGAATTTATTATTATTTCAGAGTCTCCACCCGGATTTTTGACGATGCTCCGGGACACCGTTTTGTTTTGAAAATCCCAAACTGAGGAAGTTTGACTCTGTTTTGATTTGTCTGCGACCAGAAATCCGAGTAAGGCATTCCCGAGTTTCGTGGTTCTAGCACTGTCGCTTAACTATTATTATCTGGCCTAAAGCATCTGATTGCTTACGTGTTTTAGCCTATTGTGCATTTGTCCTTTTTTTATTTTTCAATCGCTTTTTTTGACATTTATGGATTTATCTTGAAAACAAGTCACGATAACGTGCACTCGTCTGCTTTTGGACATGTTATAATTGTGTCACATGAAATGCACCCGCGAATTACAACACGTGATTTTAATATAGTTTTAAGTTGAAGTCAGGGACATGAGTTGTCACACCCGAGTGTAGATTATGTAGTCAAGACTATGGTCGTGACGGTTTTAGAATGCCTATTTTAGGCGATACTCAATTATTCTCTAAGTATTGAATTTTTATCTGAAAGAGGTATTTTAGCTTTTCGGGGTATGCATATAAATCATTTTTGATGTTTTATGGATTTATCTTGGGACAAGTCACGATGTCGTGCACTTGTTATTTTTGGACACATCGCAACCGCGTCACATGAAATGCACCCGCGATTGCTACGTGTGATTTTATTATTGTTTGAAGTTAGGGTCGGGGGAACAAGTTGCCACACCCGAGTGTAGGTTATGTATAGTCACAAAAAGGCTTATTTGAAGCAATATTGGAATATTCGTTAAGTTTTATAATTTAATTTAAAGGAGGTATCCTTAGCCTATAAGATATGTATAAAATCATCTAGGAATTAGATGTACTACCTTAAAGGCAAGTGTTTGGGCTATGGCCATGTTTTATGTCACGACCTGAAATCCCACCTTTCAGGGCCGTGACTGCGTCTAACGTTGAAGCCGCTAGACCAGCCAACGTACACAACATTTGACCTTGATAGAACAACGTAACGGTATTTAAAACCATTAACTTTCGAATCTTTGCTAAACATCCCAAATCGCATCAAACGTTTCACAGCAGAAAATAATATTACTTCAAAACTCTTAATGAAATGATAAGACAACAACAACGAACAATCCCAAAACCGGGGTGTCACAAACTCACGAACTAACTAAACTCAGCGCTAAATACAAAGTCTGAAAGAAAATATATAATTGTCTTGGAACTAGAAGATAAAGGCAAGACAATGAGAAAATCCAGGTATAGGAGAGACACCAAGGCCCACGAACGCCAGCGGGTATACCTTGAAGCTCTGGGTGGACTGAAGGGTATTCCCTCTAACGATGTCCACTGGGTCCGGCTGCGGGATCTGCACAACATAAAGAAGTGCAGGTGTAGCATCAGTACAACCGACCCCATGTACTGAGTAAGTGCCGAGCCTAACCTCGGCCGAAGTAGTGACGAGGCTAGACTTAGCAACGATATACACCTGTCCTATTCTACAACATATAACCCAGATAGCAACGCAAGAATTAAACAGACAAATTAGGGGAAACAGGAGCAGTTAAGGGGGGGTCACTAGTGAGATATGACAGTATATTGATCATAAGAAAACAGATAAGAAGCAGTTTAACAGAAAGTACCAAGTAAAGACAAGTTCAAATGCCAGGAATGTAATTAATGGCACGGCATCACCCTTCGTGCTTTTACTCTCTTCCTCACTATGCAAAACATGGTATAATCAATGTAAAAAAATCGGCACGGCATGTCCCCTCATGCGATAATCAATAACGATCAACACGGCATGTCCCCTCGTGTGATAAATAACAAACAATCGGCACGGCATATCCCCTCATGCGATAAACAATAAACGATCAACACGGCATGTCCCCTCGTGTGATAAATAACAAACAATCGGCACGACATGTACCCTCGTGCGATAAACAATAAACAATCAACATGGCATGTCCCCTCGTGTGATAAATAACAAACAATCGGCGCGACATGTCCCCTCGTGCGATAAACAATAAACGATCAACACGACATGTCCCCTCGTGTGATAAATAACAAACAATCGGCACGGCATCACCCTTCGTGCTTTACACTCTTCCTCACTATGCAATGTAATCAGATATCATGGCACGGCATCACCCTTCGTGCTTTACACTCTTCCTCACAAAACAATAACAAGTAAATGGCAAGGAGTACAACATAGAGGAAATAAGCAGTTCATAACACCCGGCAAGGGGAAAATATCAATTTGGTAACTCAATAAATGCCCGACAAGGGTCTCAACTATAACCAATCGCTTCGATCGTGTCCTCTACATTTGGTTTATCAATCATATCAACCTTTCTCAAACTCAACAGTCAATACTTCCAACAAGAATAGATTACCAGGTAAAGACAATCTCATAATGTGNAACACACATTGCATAGGTACTCGTCACCTATCCTATGCAATGAACAAGATAATCACTTAGCACATAGCAAATAATACCTATTCCCTCACCGAAGTTAGGCAAGACACTTACCTCGGTCCAAAGTATAGCAATCAACCCTCTACGACCGCTTTTCCTTTATAATCCGATTCCAAAACAACGTTATCTATGCATAATTAATTCAATAATATCAATAAAGACTCAATAATGTAATCCCATAGCCTAGGTGTTCATTCTCTAGCATTCTTCCAAAAATATCAAAATTCGGCCCCGGGCCCACGTGGTCTAAACTCGAGGTTCGGACCAAAACCCAATCACCCATAACCCCCCGAGTTCAATTATGTAATTAGTGTTAGGATCTGACCCCAAATTGAGGTTGAATCATCCAATTTTTCCCAAAAAACCTAACACTACCCAAAACCCAATTTCTACCTTAATTTCCATATTTTTAGGCCTAGAATCTAGTGATTAATTGATGAAAGTAAGAGAAAATGATGTTAAGAACACTTACCTATGGAGCTATGGAGGTCGGAGGGCATGAATTTCGTCTATGGAGGTTTGGGGAAGAAGGAGGAATTGAGAGAAGGGTGAAATCCCGTAATGAAGTCTGTTTTGGAGTTAAAAAAATCACTGGGGAAAATAACTCTATGCGTTCGCAGCCTGTTGACTGCGTTCGCACAGGTTTGACCAAACAGACCTATGCGTTCGCAGGCCAATAGATGCGTTCGCACATGTCACATACCCCTTCCCCACCCAGGTCCTATCTTACCTAGTGCGGACGCACCCCCCCTGCCCGCGTTCGCACTGCCCCGCCTAAACTACCCTCCGCGTTCGCACCTGCTAGAGTGTGTTCGCACTGCTTTGACCCCACAGCCCTCCGTGATCACATCCTAAGTGGTGCGTTCGCATAGCACAATATGGACCCTGAACCCAGACCCCACTTTTACCTTGTGCGTTCGCACCCCCTTGAGTGCGTTCGCATAGGGTAATTTACTTGGACACCAGAAACCAGCAATTACACCAGATTTTTCAACCTTTTAGCACCCCGACACCTACCCGAAACTCACCCGAGCCCTTGGGGTTCAAAACCAAATACACCCACGACTTCAAAATCATCCTACGGACTTATTCAAGTAATTAAACCACCAAAATAAAATCAGAAATAGTGAATTAATCTCCAAAATCCATAGGATTTTCTCAAACTTAATAAACTATCAAATTTTCCATTTTGATCCGAATCACGTCATTTCAAGTTCGTTTTACACCAAATTTCACAGATAAGACAAATAACATATAATGAACCTGTTCCGGGCTCCGGAACCATAATACAGGCTTGGTAACATGGTTTTCACATAATTATTCATTTTCGAAATCCTTTATTATTTTCAGAAAACAATTTTCTTTAAAAATTCTTTTCTCAGGCTTGGGACCTCGGAATTCGATTCCGAGCATACGCCCAATTCCCATATTTTCCAACGGACCCTCCTGGACTGTCACATCACGGGTCCGGGTCCGTTTACCAAAAATGTTGACCAAAGTCAACTTTATTCAATTATTCCATTCAAAGTTCCATTTTTATCAAATTTTCACAGGGAAGCTTCCCGGCTACCTGCCGGGGCTGCGCACCCATATCGAGGTGAGATTAGCGGAGGCTTTCGAGGCCTCGGAACATAAATTTAGCTAGAATTACCTGGGATGACCTTTTGTGTCATCACAATCTCCACCTCTAAAACAAACGTTCGTCCTCGAACGGACATAGTAAAGTACCTGAGTATGAGAAAAGATGGGGATAACGACTCCTCATATCGGACTCGGACTCCCAGGTAGCTGCCTCGGCAGGCTGACCTCTCCACTGAATACGGACCGAAGGATAACTCTTCGACCTCAATTGGCGAACCTGCCTATCTAATATGGCTACTAGATCCTCCTCATAAGTCAGATCCTTGTCCAAATGGACACCGCTGAAGTCAAGAACATGAGAGGGATCTGCAATATACCTCCGGAGCATAGATACGTGAAACACTTGATGCACTGTTGATAAATGTGGTGGCAAGGCAAGTCTATAGGCCACCTCTCCTACCTTGTCCAAAATCTCAAATGGACCAATATACCTAGGGCTCAACTTGCCCTTCTTTCCGAATCTCATCACGCCCTTCATAGGCGACACTCGAAGGAACACCTGGTCTCCTACCATGAAAGCCAAATCTCGAACTCTACGATCTGCATAACTCTTTTGCCTGGACTGAGCTGTACGAAGCCTATCCTGAATAATCTTCACCTTATCCAAGGCATCCTGGACTAACTCAGAACCCAATAATCTAGCCTCTCCGGGCTCAAACCATCCGACTGGAGACCGACATCGCCTACCATACAACGCCTCATACGGAGCCATCTGAATGCTCGACTGGTAACTGTTGTTGTAGGCAAACTCTGCTAAAGGCAAGAACTGATCCCATGAACCACCAAAATCAATAACACATGCCCGCAACATATCCTCCAAAATCTGAATAGTGCGCTCGGATTGTCCGTCCGTCTAAGGATGAAATGTTGTGCTCAACTTGATCTGTGTGCCCAACTCTCGCTGGAATACCCTCCAGGAATGGGAGGTAAACTGAGTACTTTGGTCTGATATGGTAGATAAGGGCACACCGTGCAATCTGAAAATCTCTCTCATATAGATCTGAGCTAACTTCTCCGCTGAAGATGAAACTGCCACCGGAATGAAATGTGCTGACTTGGTCAGCCTATCCACCACAACCCATACTGCATCAACCATCCTCTGGGTTCGTGGAAGTCCAACTACCAAATCCATCGTGATACGCTCCCACTTCCACTCGGGAAGCTGAATCTGCTGCATTAAACCTCCGGGTTTCTGGTGCTCGTATTTAACCTGTTGACAATTCAAGCACCGAGCTACATAAGCCACAATATCCTTCTTCATTCTACGCCACAAATAATGCTTCCGCAAGTCTTGGTACATTTTCGCGGCGCCCGGATGAATGGAATACCGGGAACTATGGGCCTCCTGCAATATCAACTCACGAATGTCGTCCACATCAGGAACACATATACGACCCTGCAATCTCAAAACTCCCTCAGCATCAACTGTGACTTGCTTGGCACGTCCGTGCCGAACCGCATCTCTAAGAGCACACAAGTGACGATCATCATACTGCCTGGCGCGAATACGATAATACAATGAAGAACGAGCGACGGTATGGGCCAACACACTGCCACTCTCAGAAACCTCCAATCTAACAAATCGGTTGGCTAACGCCTGAACATCCAAAGCTAAAGCTCTCTCTCCCACTGATAAATAGGCCAAACTACCCATACTGACCGACTTACGGCTCAAAGCATTGGCCACCACATTGGCCTTTCCCGGATGATAGAGAATAGTAAT
>ML256621.1:22831-50528 GCA_005239495.1 Nicotiana undulata
AAATAGTGCCTCCAAATCTTCAAGGCATGAACAATAGCTGCAAGTTCCAGATCATGGACTGGATAGTTCTTCTCATGAATCTTCAACTAGCGAGATGCGTAGGCTATAAGCTTGCCCTCCTGCATCAATACCGCATCAAGTCCTACCCGCGAAGCATCACAATACACGGTATAAGAACCTGAACCTAAGGGTAATACCAACACTGGTGCTGTGGTCAATACTGTCTTGAGCTTTTGAAAGCTCGCCTCACACTCCTCCGACCATCTGAACTAAACACTCTTCTGCGTCAACTTGGTCATAGGGGCTGCTATAGATGAAAACCCCTCCACAAACCGGCGATAATAGCCTGCTAGGCCCAAGAAACTCCGAATCTCTGTGGCTGAAGTGGGCCTAGGCCAATCTCTAACTGCTGAAACCTTCTTCGGATCCACCTGAATACCTTCTGCCGACACAACATGGCCCAGAAATGCCACTGAACTCAACCAGAACTCACACTTAGAAAATTTGGCATACAACTGACTATCCCTCAGAGTCTGGAGGACGACTCGAAGGTGCTGCTCATGCTCCTCTCGGCTGCGAGAGTATATCAAAATATCATCTATAAACACGATCACGAATGAGTCCAAATAAGGCCTGAATACCCGATTCATCAACTCCATGAAAGCAGCGGGGGCATTAGTCAACCCGAACGACATGACCAAGAACTCATAATGCCCATAACGAGTGCGAAAAGCTGTCTTAGGCACATCAGAAGCCCTAATCCTCAGCTGATGATAACCAGACCTCAAGTCTATCTTAGAGAACACCGTAGCACCCTGAAGCTGATCAAATAAGTCATCAATCCTCGGCAAAGGATACTTGTTCTTGATAGTAACCTTATTCAACTGCCGGTAGTCAATACACATCCTCATTGAGCCGTCTTTCTTCTTCACGAACAACACTGGAGAACCCCAAGGAGAAACACTAGGACTAATGAAGCCTTTATCCAACAAATCCTGCAATTGTTCCTTTAATTCTTTCAACTCTGGCGGAGACATACAATACGAGGGAATAGAAATGGGTTGAGTGCACTCAGCTAACTCAATACAAAAATCAATATCCCTGTCGGGTGGAATACCCGGCAGGTCAGTAGGGAATACCTCTTGAAACTCACGAACCACGGGTACAGACTCTATAGAAGGAACCTCAGCACTAGAATCACGAACGTAGGCCAAATAGGCCAAGCAACCCTTCTCGACCATGCGCTGAGCCTTTATATAAGAAACAACTCTACTAGAAGAATGACTAAGAGTCCCCCTCCACTCTAAATGAGGTACTCCTGGCAAGGCTAAGGTCACTGTCTTGGCATGACAGTCCAAGATAGCATGATAGGGAGATAACCAGTCCATCCCCAATATAACATCAAAATCAACCATATCAAGAAGCAAAAGATCAACTTGAGTCTCCAGAACACCAATAACTATTGCGCAAGCACGGTAGACTCGATCTACCACTATAGAATCACCCACCGGTGTAGACACATGTACAGAAGTACTTAGAGAATCACGAGGCATACTCAAATAAGGGGCAAAATATGAAGACACATAGGAGAATGTAGAACCCGGATCAAATAACACCGAAGCCTCTCGACTGCAAGCTGAAACCGTACCTGTAATAACTACATCAGAAGCCTCTGCATCAGGACGAGCAGGAAAAGCATAACACCGGGGCTGAGCCCCTCCGATATGAACATCCCTGGGTCTACCTGCTGCAAACTGGCCTCTACCCCTCGTGGCCTGTGCCCCACCTCTATGAACTTGACCACCACCTCTGGCACCACAGCCACCACCCCTAGCTGGCTGAGAGGGTGGGGGTGTGCCTGCTACGGGAACCATAGCGCGGGGTCCCTGATACTGGGGACCACTAGAGACTCGGGGACAATATCTGACAATGTACCCCGGCATACCACAATTATGACAAGATCTCTGCTGCTGTGGCTGAGGACTCGGGAACTTGCCCTGACGACCCTGATATCTATCCTGGTAGCTCTGAGGTAGCTGCGCGCTGATAGATGCTGGTGGTGCACTAACACGGGTTGGCGGTGCACGGGGAAATACCTGAAGTGTCGACTGAAAAGATCGGGGAGGGTGACCTCTGCCAAAAGAGTCTCCGCCTCCAGATGAGGTTCCACTGAATCTCCCGAAGTGACGGGGTCTCTTGTCAGTCCCCTCCGCTACCAGTGCTGCTAAACCAGGATGAACTAATTCGGCTGGTTGTTGTGCTGGAGTCTGAAACTGTTGAGTTAGCTGCTCTAGCGTACGGGTGGCAAGAGTCTGGGTCCCTCCCCCAGCCTGAGAGACGTCTGGTGCAGTAGGAAGAAGTCGTGCCTGATCTATATTCTCCATAAGTCCCACCAAGAGGACTAGAGCGTCCTGAAGCACTGGGGTAGCTAGGAACCCCTCTGGGACCTGCGCTGGTCCAACTGGGACTGCCGGAACTGGGACCTCCTCGTCAGACTCGACCTGAGGGTCACCCACTTGGGCTGCTGCTCTAGGTTGCGCCCTGCCCCGGCCTCGGCCTCTATCACGACCTCGTCCTCGACCTCGACCCCTCGTAGGAGCTGTAGCGGGAGTGTCGGGCTGTTGAGCGGAACAAAGGGAAGCACGCGTCCTCGCCATCTGCGAGAGAATAGAATAGAAACTCGATCAGTATACCAAAATATACTACGCACGACAGAGTATTAAGTGAAGAGGAGTATCCTAACTTAGCAGCCTCTGGGGGATAAACACAGACGTCTCCGTAACGATCCCTCAAACTCTACCAAGGTTGTCCGTAAGTTGTGAGACTTAAGCAACCTAGAGCTCTGATACCAACTTGTCACGACTCAAAATTCCACCTTTCAGGGTCGTGACTGCATCTAACGTTGAAGCCGCTAGACCAGCCAACGTACACAACATTTGACCTTGATAGAACAACGTAACGATATTTAAAACCATTAATTTTCAAATCTTTGCTGAACATCCCAAATCGCATCAAACGTTTCACAGCAGAAAATAATATTACTTCAAAACACATAATGAAATGATAAGACAACAACAACGAACAATCCCAAAATCGGGGTGTCACAAACTCACGAACTAACTAAACTCAGCGCTAAATACAAAGTTTGAAAGAAAATATATAATTGTCTTGGAAGTAGAAGAGAAAGGCAAGACAATGAGGAAATCCAGGTGTAGAAGAGACACCAAGGCCCACGAACACCAGCGGGTATACCTTGAAGCTCTGGGTGGACTGAAGGGTATTCCCTCTAACGATGTCCACTGGGTCCAGCTGCGGGATCTGCACAACACAAAGAAGTGTAGGTGTAGCATCAGTACAACCGACCCCATGTACTTAGTAAGTGCCGAGCCTAACCTCGGCCGAAGTAGTGACGAGGCTAGACTTAGCAACGATATACACCTGTCCTATTCTACAACATATAACCAGATAGCAACGCAAGAATTAAACAGACAAATTAGGGGAAACAAGAGCAGTTAAGGGGGGATCACCAGTGAGATATGACAGTATATTGATCATAAGAAAACAGATAAGAAGCAGTTTAACAGAAAGTACCAAGTAACGACAAGTTCAAATGCCAGGAATGTAATTAATGGCACGGCATCACCCTTCGTGCTTTTACTCTCTTCCTCACTATGCAAAACATGGTATAATCAATGTAAAACAATCGGCACGACATGCCCCCTCGTGCGATAAACAATAACGATCAACACGGCATGTCCCCTCGTGTGATAAATAACAAACAATCGGCACGGCATGTCCCCTCGTGCGATAAACAATAAACGATCAACACGGCATGTCCCCTCGTGTGATAAATAACAAACAATCGGCACGGCATGTCCCCTCGTGCGATAAACAATAAACGATCAACACGGCATGTCCCCTCGTGTGATAAATAACATACAATCGGCACGGCATCACCCTTCGTGCTTTACACTCTTCCTCACTATGCAATGTAATCAGATATCATGGCACGGCATCACCCTTCGTGCTTTACACTCTTCCTCACCAAACAATAACAGATATAATGGCAAGGAGTACAACATAGTGGAAATTGACAGTTCAAAACACCCGGCAAGGGGAAAAACATCAATTAATAACTCAATAAATGCCCGGCAAGGGTCTCAGCTATAACCAATCACCTCAATCGCATACTCTACACTTGTATTATCATTCGTATCAACACTTCTCAAACTCAACAGCCAATACTTTCAATCAAGAATAAATTACCAAGTAAAGACAATCTCACAATGTGCTAAGCATGGAAGGAATACTGCAATTTCTATCAAAATGGACTCACGGGCATGCTTGACACACATTGCATAGGTACTCGTCACCTCACCTATGAAATGAACATGATAATCACTTAGCACATAGCAAATAATACCTATTCCCTCACCAAAGTTAGGCAAGACACTTACCTCGGTCCAAAGTATAGCAATCAACCCTCTACGACCGCTTTTCCTTTATAATCCGACTCCAAAACAACGTTATCTATGCATAATTAATTCAATAATATCAATAAAGACTCAATAATGTAATCCCATAGCCTAGGTGTTCATTATGTAGCATTCTTCCAAAAATATCAAAATTCGGCCCCGAGCCCACGTGGTCTAAACTCGAGGTTCGGACCAAAACCCGATCACCCATAACCCCCCGAGTTTAATTATTTAATTAGTTTTAGGATCCGACCCCAAATTGAGGTTGAATCATCCAATTTTTCCCAAAAACCTAACACTACCCAAAACCCAATTTCTACCTTAATTTCCATGTTTTTAGGCCTGGAATCTAGTGATTAATTGATGAAAGTAAGAGAAAATGATGTTAAGAACACTTACCTATTGAGCTATGGAGGTTGGAGGGCTTGAATTTCGTCTATGGAGGTTTGGGGAAGAAGGAGGAAGTGAGAAAAGGGTGAAATCCCGTAATGAANNGGAAAATAACTCTATGCGTTCGCAGCCTGTTGAACACATTGACCTATGCGTTCGCAGGCCAATAGCTGCGTCCGCACAGGTCAAATACCCCTCCCCCACCCAGGTCCTATCTTACCTAATGCGGACGCACCCCCCTGCCCGCGTTCGCACTGCCCCGCCTAAACTACCCTCCGCGTTCGCACCTGCTAGAGTGTGTTCGCACTGCTTTGACCCCACAGCCCTCCGCGATCGCATCCTAAGTGGTGCGTTCGCATAGCACAATATGGACCCTGACCCCAGACCCCACTTTTACCCTGTGCGTTCGCACCCCCTTGAGTGCGTTCGCATAAGGTAATTTACCTGGACACTAGAAACCACGAATTACACCAGATGTTTCAACCTTTTAGCACCCCGACACGTACCGGAAACTCACCCGAGCCCTCGGGGTTCAAAACCAAATACACCCACGACTTCAAAATCATCCTACGGACTTATTCAAGTAATTAAACCACCAAAATAACATCAGAAATAGTGAATTAATCTCCAAAATCCATAGGATTTTCTCAAACTTTATAAACTATCAAATTTTCCATTTTTTATCCGAATCACGTCATTTCAAGTCCGTTTTACACCAAATATCACAGATAAGACAAATAACATATAATGAACCTGTTCCGGGCTCCGGAACCATAATACGGGCCCGGTAACACGGTTTTCACATAATTATTCATTTTCGAAATCCTTTATTATTTTTAGAAAATAATTTTCTTTAAAAATTCATTTCTCAGGCTTGGGACCTCGGAATTCGATTCCGAGCATACGCCCAATTCTCATATTTTCCTACGGACCCTCCGGGACCGTCACATCACGGGTCTGGGTCCGTTTATCAAAAATGTTGACCAAAGTCAACTTTATTCAATTATTCCATTCAAAGTTCCATTTTTATCAAATTTTCACATGGAAGCTTCCTGGCTACTTTCCCGGGCTGCGCACGCATATCGAGGTAATATTAGCGGAGGCTTTTGAGGCCTCGGAATACAGATTTAGCTGGAATTACCTGGGATGACCTTTTGGGTCATCACATTTTAGCCCAATTAGTTAATCAACCCTTAGGCCAAATCCTAACTTAGGCTATTTTTTCGTAAATCACGCTACTCATTAGCAAATTTGAGTCTCTTAATCATATCCTATTTTTAGTTTGTCAAAAAATGAGAATATATCAACAACAAAGACCTCATATATATAGGCACCTACAGATATGCGAAATACTTCTCAGTCATTGAATTTGCCTTTAATTAAAAAAAAATAGTCATGTACAGCATGAAATTCTCAACAGATTTATGAAGAGACGATTTCAACATGTGGGTCACCAAAGGAATTTCATTTTTAACAAAGCATAGCTATAACTTTTACAACATGCTGAAAGTAAACGGTAGAGGCTATCAGGCAAACGGTTCCTTTTGTTTAAAGAGAAAACTCCGAAATATCAGATCATGCCCACAACTATGAATTACAATAGTCAAAATTTGGATGTAATCATAAATGTTTATACAAATTTTATACATAATATTTAATAGTGAATCGCTGAGTCGAAATCACTAAGACTTAATAATAGAAGGAATCTAAATCTGGGTCATAAGAAGCTTCGAAACGGGATACATGAGCTCAATTCTGAAGGTATTGCTGGTTTCAAACTTTTCCCACAACTCTGTCTTGCAAAAGCAGCTACAAAGCTGATTTGCAAGTCGATATTGTCCCTGACTTGCCTCATGAGGCTAAACAGTGTCAAATCTTTCACTTTTCTGGACGAAAATCTTCATACGAAAACAACAGAAATTTCATAAAATAAAAAAGACAAAAGACTATCAGTTATCTCAAGTATGAAAAAAAACAAGTAAACAGTACCAAAGCATTACACAAATTCCATGTATCATCTCATCAACACATGAATACTCTGAAAATTTAGAAAAAAGGCAACTCTATAGCACTACATATTTAAACAACAAGATGAGAACTTAAGACAAGTTTCAGAACTAACACTCGAGCAAACAACACAAGCAAGAGCTCATTCAGAAGCAAAACATCATATTTCATTTTTTTTGTAAATGTCATCACATAGGATATTGGGTGAGATCTACATACCTATAGTAGTGAAAATCCAAAAGAAGAAGAGACAGCGTGAATTCTTGGGCTGGAGCAGGGGGGTAAACAGCAACAAAATCAGGAATCACAACATGAACCCAACCCAGAAATGTTTTTGAGAATGAATAACCAGGCTCTCGAAATCAGAAAAAACCCAGGAAGAAGCAGGAGAAAACTTTGAATCCAAGGCAACACACTGATTTTTTGTTAAAAAGGATAACCAGACTTTTCTCTTTTCTCCACTGATTTTTTTTTGTTTACCAGCAGCTGCTGCTCTGTTTTTCTCTTTTTTCCTCCTTTAGAATGTAGGGGTCCTTTTCTTTTTATAGGGTAACATAAGGTGGTATCTAACATGCATATTCTGCCCTAAAAATCAGATTATTCCTCTATTTGGACAACTGTCTGTCCTTTTCAGGCCCAATTCCAGTATTTTGGCATGTGCAAAATGGGACAGCTGTACAATACTAGAACCTTCTGATGTCCTATTTTATAAATTGCACATTTTACCCTTTTAAAATTGGTTATTTCAAATATTCCATAGATTTTGACTTTAATTTAACTTCAGAAACCCAAACCATATGGTTCTAGTATTGAACAAGACTATAATTGCTTCATTTGTAATATTTTAAACCTTCGGGGTAACATCGAACTTATTTAACCTAAAGGTAACCATGGTCTAACCTAATCAGGGAATTAGAAAATTCTCCTAATTAATCATAAGCAGGAAAAATGGAGTTTCAAAGATTAAAACAACTACCTAAGAAACCTAAAGTTTAGTTAAAAACTGATTTAAGAAATATTTATCAAATTAATCTTGCTACTGATTTCATCAAGCAGCTTGTTAATTGAATGAATCTATTCTAATCCATCCTAAACTACACACTACAAGGGGAAACAACCACACAAAAATAGAATAGTCATGCATTGAACCCAAATCTGAAAGACTGACCTTAATTAGCCTACGTAATCAGGATTAATTTAAAGATGGAAATCGGCATGCTTCAATTGATGAACACCAATGAACAAAATCATGAGGCGAAACAGAGAGATGGGCAGACAGTGTTTGAACATTATTACGGAAAATTTTATGAGGCCTAATCGATTAGTTTAACTGAACGACAGTGATATACTAGTGAGGCCATGGATGAAAATAGTAACATAAACACCTATTACTAAACAGTGATACATACGACTGTATTTATATTTATTTTTTTATTTTTAAGGAAAAGAAAAACGAAGAAAAGACAAGAAATACCAGTAATAGTGATTTTGGATGAACTCCGGCGACTTGCCAGACTTTTGACCGGACTCCGGCGAGCTCGATGGTGACTCTAACTTGCATGAATCGATGGCTCTTTTCAAGAGCCATCGACTCATGTGAGTTTGAGTCATAGAGTCATGAAAATCGCCTTTAAAAGATTTAGGGTTCTTTTTTTTCCAGATTTTCAGATCCAAAATAAGTCGAAATAGAGTGATTCTTTGGGAAAACTAAACCTAGGAGGTGATTGGGGAGGTGCAGAAGGTTGTGGGGTAAAGTTTTGGGGTCGATTGGTGGAGTTCCGCCGCCGGTGGCAATTTTCGGCCGGCGGAGCTGGGGTGGTGGACGACGGCTTCAGGCGAGGTTCTAAGAGAGAAAAGAGATACGGTCAGGGGGTGTAGGACTTAGGCTTTGAGAGGGGGTGGGGTTTTTAAATAGTTAAATATCAATAGGCTGTTGAGTTCCGGACCGTTGGATCAAAATGATCCAACGGCTGAGGTGAATGGAAGGCTAAACGGTGTCGTTTTGGTGGTCTGGGTTGGCCGGGTCTGAGTCTATTTGGGCTGGGTATTTAGGTGGGTTGTAGAGAAATGATTTGTGCCTGGGCAGGCTTAGCCCATGTCCTATTTTATTATTCTTATATTTAATTAATTACAATTAAGTTTAAACTTAACAAAAATGTAATAATTAACTTTAACTTAATTTTTGTCTAATTATAAATTAATTAATTAAGAGTAACACCACTTAATTTACTCCTAATAAATTGTAAATTTAGTTGGGAATAAAGATTAAATTAACCAATTGTCAATTAAATCCATATTATGCCAAAGAATCATATTTTCGTTATTATGTACTTCAATTAGTTATAGATACATGTTAATTAGCTCTGATTCTAATTTTTACCTAATTAAAAGGAAAACTTGGTTGATTGTGGATTAAAGGTGAAATTATGAATTAATACTAGCAATATTTGCAACCTTAAATTATTCACAAACATTAAGAAGGCAAATTATGGTTATGCCATGCAAAATTAATTCACAAATAGCACTGAAATTCAATAGAAATTATAATACTAAATAATTTATTGAATTTTGTAGGAATATATGGTAAGTAAAAAATCACATGCTCACAGGAACAAGAGCATTCTCTGCTTCATTGCTCAAACATTCCCTATTTTTCCCTCTGCTAGCTCATTTACTTACATTTATTGCTTTTCAATAGTTGTTCTTCATTTATAGCTCATTATTGATCATAAATAGCGTACTCTGAAACCTATAAAGCCGCTATAGATTTATCGAACATCCAACGGTAGCTCCGAACCTCGGCCCTGAGGATCCCCGAAGCCAGCATCGAACATCTGATTCGTGGCTCCCCGGTTTGCTCATCTTCGATTTCTTAACTATTTTTACTCTATCTCTTTCAACCCCACTTAGCATCAACTTCCTAACAACTAGCATTGAAATAGATCGCATATTTTTAGAGCCGCTTAATCAAATATAATTGTAATTATCATATTCCCGATAAACAGTATAATATGACCTACCTAGATGCAGTAAAGGCATAAGGATAGATAATCGAGGCTATGAAACAAGATATATCAATAATTGGAAGTTCGACAAAGTACCAAATGAAGGACTTCGGTACACCTATAGATTCCTATAGGGACATCTTGTCGTAGTTCTATATATGTTCACAAGGTGAGGCCTAGAGATTGGATAAAGGATGGAGGAAAAAGGATAGAAGAGTCGCATATGCATACAAACAAGGACAAAGTCGAAGAGGTTGCATGGCAGAAGGTAGCAACATTTACGAGATTGGGAGAATTCTGACCACCGGCCATGGTATGAGAAAGAGGCCTAAAAGGGAGAATACCCTGGCCTTTGGATTTATTCACAGTTTAGTTTCCTAGATGGAAAGGAAAATATTAAAGTATTCATAAGAGCTATGGTAATGAGAGTGATAGCGCATCAGTCAAAATTCGATGGCGAATGTTCCAAAGGCGGGAATGATGTTACACCCCACATTTTCGTACATCGTAAGTCAATTAATGTAAGCTCTAAAATGAGATCATCTTTGGAAGTACATAAAGTAATTTAACCATGTTACCTTGGAGGTTACATATATTTAAGATCAAGAAGAACAAGTACCAAGAGGGATTGGAAGGTTTAGAAGCTAAACGAATCGAAGAAAATATGTTTTATCGAAAGTCGACAAGTTGGGAAGGTCATAACATGTACTTTTGGGGTGAGACTGTGATGAACCAAGGGTTCATTTTATGAAATTAGACCTAACTCTAGGCTTATTATCTATAAAAAGACTAATTTTAATTACCTCGATTTGTGTGCACAGTCTGGGCGTGAAACCGGAAAGTTTTTATGTGAGAATATGAGAAATAGTAATTTCTAGAGTTACAATTTAGTTTTAGTTGACTTTGGTCAACATTTTTGGTAAACTGACCCGGATCTGTGTTCCAACGACCCTGAAAGGTCCGCAGTAAAATATGAAACTTGGGCGTATACCCGAAATTTAATTTCGAGGTCCCTAGCCGTAGAAAACAATTTTTAAAGAAAATTATTTTGCTGGTTAATTGTAGAACTAAAGAAATAAAATAATATGTGAAATTAATGATATCGGGCTCGTATTTTGGTTCTGGAGTTCGGAACAAGTTTGTTATGATATTTATGTCCTATTTGTGAAATTTGATGAGAATCGAAGTTGATTTGATGTAATTTGGACATCCCGTTGAAAAGTTAGGAATTTGAGTGTTCCTGAGGAAATCTTGAGTTTTGAGGTTAAATATGTATATTTTGATATTATCTTGATGATTTGATCGCATGAGCAAGTCCGTATGATATTTTTAGACTTGCGTGCATGTTTGGTTTGGAGCCCCGAGGGCTCAGATGAGTTTCGGGTAGGCTACAGAGTGTCTAAACTTAGAAAAAATACCCAACAGCTGAATCTGGTGTTGCAGGCCTCAGATCTCGCAAAAATCGGGCTTCGCATTTGTGAGTCAATGGCTAGCCTCAGATCCTGCAAATGCGAGATTCTGGGTCGCGATTGCAAAAAAGCCCTTATTCGCAAATGTGACATTTTTATCGCATTTGCAATAATTCTTGGAAATCTCAGGGTTCGCAAATGCGAACTCTAGTTCTCAAATGCGAGACCCGCAACCTGTTATATCAGATTTTTGATGGGGCTTTCACCTCTTTTTCAATTCTGAGAGTCAGATGATTTATATAGACCAGGCATCCAGTCCAAGACGCATGTCATGTTCATTGAAGGCCGCGTACACTCCAGATAAGTCCTTCTTCTCTTCCCCGAAAGGGATATTTCTTGTCGAAAGTCATTGTTTCCATTTCTTTGTTATTTTCTTTCAATCCCTTTCAGTCTGACTCTGTTTCTAAGGTAAAACAAAGAAAGGATGGAAAAATGGATTTACAGGGTTCTCGTTTGATGCAAGCCAACATGAAAAGGGTGCTGAGCCTCATTAGAGGCATCATGTCGATCCCGACTGGCCGCAACGGCCGATGCTTTAACGCAAAACTCCTGGAAGAAGAAAACCAAATCAAAATGCCTATAAAGGAAATTGAAGTGAAAGGTTAAGTCCCACATGACTAACCATTGCAGTGGAATCTGAGGAGTCAAAATTTCCCGATGCTCCGGAAATCTAAAAGAGAAGGCAAGGGAAAGGCCTACAAAAACAAAATAAAGTTGAAATATTGGGTCCCACGTGACTGGTCACCACGACAAAATCTGGAAAGCTAAGGTCCCCAGGTTTGGAAATGAAACTCAATCCCCAGCAAACAAGAAAACGGTTGAGATCTTCGTCAAAGAGGCTGAGATCAAGCAGTTTGAAAGAATCAAGGCCGCAAAACCAACCACTGTTTCAAAATAACAAATTTTTCTTTGTTTGAAAACACGAAATAGGTGCAACTCAAAGCAACCGTGTAAAAGCAGGTGCAACCAAAAGGGAATTGCGCAAGAACTAGACGGAGTTCTGCAGGATCGAAGAAAAGGAAGTTTCCTCCAAGAATCCTCTCCCGCATGCCCAAAATAATATATATATATATATATATATATATATATATAATAACATAATGAAAAAAAAAGAAGAATTGAAGTTGAAAATGACTCAAAGTAGTGTGATTCCTCAGATCCCCAATTACACCATTTCCGACATGGGTGCACACGCTCCCTAGTCGATGCCAATTAAGGGTATACACTCCCTAATTGATGTTTTTCTTTTCCAATTAAGAGTATACACTCCCTAATTGATGTAGTGTAGCATGAGTACATATACATATATGTACCCAGTGAGTATCCCGTCTAAACTCGAAGAAGTAGTGACGAGAGGTCGACTAGATACTCACTAAGGTCCAGCAACCTAATATAAAATGAGATATGGCTAAAGCAATAGGCATGCGAAGCAATAAACAGCAAGTTCACAAACACATAATGTAATACGAGTAAGAACCCCAAGTACCTATTTCTCTTATTAAACAATACCTGCCAATCCAGTCTTATGTGATCCAGACTCAAGTGTACATATACCGACATGGACAAGACAACCGGCCGGAGTCATAAGGTAGGTCATAAGGACTGAGGTCATAAGCTCCCCACGATCGCAAATCATACATGCGACTCGTGTGCTGACTCGATAATAATAAGCTCCCCACGATAGCGAATCATACTTGCGACTCGTGTGCTGACTCGATAATAATAAGCTCCCCACGATCGCGAATCATACCTGTGACTCGTGTGCTGACTCGATAATAATAAGCTCCCCACGATCGCGAATCATACCTGCGACTCGTACCGTGAACTCAACAGGATTGTGCCAATATCATATCACTGGTAGCCAATTAAGATTTACCTCATCATATCTTTACCTCTCCCATGTCATTTCAACAATAAACACAATTTATAATACATACAATGGTTCAAATAAGCCACGAAATGGCATGCTCGTGGGTCCTACTGCTACCCGGCATAGCAATATAGTTGCCACGTACGGACTCTCATCACTTGGTACGTACGCGGCCCCCTCAACATGTACACATAGCAAACAAGGAACCTACGGGGACATTTTCCCCTTACAAGTATGGAAAGGAAACTCACCTCGACGAAATCACCCCTCGGATCAAGGATGCGCCCGAATCTCTGAAATCAACTCTCGACGGCTCGCAACTAGCCAAATATAGAATAATCGAATCATTTTAAGTTCAAAGAAGGAGAATTAACAAGGAAATCCCAAAATTAGGTATTCTTGAAGAAACTTGGAATTTCGACCCCAGGCCCACTCGTTCGGATTTCGAAAATTCTTGAAGGATTAAATTACCCGAAGCCTTACTAATTAAATTATACAACTTACTTCAAAAATTCATGCTCAAATCGTGGCAAAAGATCACATTTTCCAAATTCTAGGTTTCTTAGCAAATTCCCACATTTTCCCCCAATTTTCATATCAAATCTATGTAATAAATCTTGTATTTAACTTGAAAATAAGTAGAAACAACTTACCTTTGATGCTTGATGAAATCCCCCTTGAAATGCTCTCCAAAATCATCCAAGCCAAATGAAAGAAATGAAGAAAATGGGCCAAATTCGTGTTTAAAGAATCTGCCCATGCTTCACCGGGTTGTACCTTGCACTTGTGCTGTACAGGTTGTACATCCTATTAAAATTTTCCCTTATTGGACACCTTCTGTTAAAACACCCATAACTTCTTGTATAAATGTCCAAATAACAAACGATTTGAAGATTTAAAGACTAGACTCAACGATCTTTAATTTGATAGGTCTTACACTATATAACTCTTTATATATCCCGAGATATGAGCTTCTAAAGTCAGCTCCAGGCATCAGAAAATTCTTGCGAAAACCGCTCCACCAGTCTTCTTCAATCGGTCATAACATTTTGCAAAAAACTACAAATGACAAATGGTTTAATGTTCTGAAAAATAGACTTCAAGATCTACAACTTTCATGTTTTGTAAATGTTCAGATTCTTTATAGATTCTTATATATATGCTTCCAAAGTTAGCTCCTCGACGCACAATTTGCTGTCCAAAAATGCACCAGAAAATTTCTGCATATTTTTTTCCTTCTTTTTCGTCCGAAATTCATTCTGTTAACCTTCCGAAATCCACCCGAGGCCCTCGGGACCTTAACCAATTATACCAACATGTCCCAAAACATGATACGAACTCGCTCGATGCCTCAAATCACATCAAACATCGTCGAAATCATGAATCGCTCTCCAATCCAAATCTTTAAGAACTTAGAATTTCAATCTTCTACATCCGACGCCGAAACATATTAAATCACGTCCGATTGACCCCAAATTTTGCACACAAGTCATATTAGACATTACGGACGTGCTCCAACTTTCGGAACTGGAATCCGACCCTGATATCAAAAAGTCAAACTCTCGGTCAAACTTCTCAAAAACCTTAAAATTTCTATCTTTAGCCAAATGACTTCAAAATGACCTCCGGACATCCGAATTCACTTCCGATCGCGCTCCCAACTCCAAAATCACAATACGGAGCTATTCCGAGACTCGGAATCCCAAACGGACATCAATATCATTGAAATGCGCTTCAAGCCAAACTTAGGAAATTTCTTCAAAAATGCTAACTTCCACAATATACACTGAAACGCTCTCAAGTTATCCAAATCCTGATCCGGACATACGCCCAAGTCCGAAATCACCATACGAATCTGCTGGAACCTTTGGATCCTGATTCCGAGGTCGTTTACTCAAAGTTCCAGTCTTACTCAATTTCTTCAACATAAGGCTTCTGAAATGAGAATTTTCCTTTCAATTTAACTCCGAACCTCCTAAATTTCAACTCTGACCATACATACAAGTCACAATACCCGAAATGAAGCTGTTCATGACTCCTAACTACTGAACGACGCGCTGGATCTCAAAACGACCGGTCGGGTCATTACACTTTTGAAGTTAAAAGTACTTTACCTAATGAATGAAAGTCTCGGGAAAAAAATGTTTATTTCCTTCCTTCGGATTTATCCCTTGAACTACGCGATGATCTGATTCACGTGGCGTTGTGATACGTAGGCAATCCACATAGGATTTGATCATAACCTTAAGAAAGGAAACCGAGTAAAGAATAAAAGAGCAGAAAATAATGACAAAAGAAAGAAAAGAGTGATAAAATAACAAAGAAAAGGGGAAAGTTCAAATCCAAGAAATGAAGCCGGGATAAAACACACGACATTCGCAAAACATATAGAAAACGTTTAATTACCTAGGTGCATTGCATACCCCAAACGTGCGGATTCCCTATGTGATAAATATTTCAACCTAACGTTTTATGGTTCACTCTTAAAGGTGTTTTTCTAAGGTGGTTGGTTTTTGCGATAACCTGGCTTCCCATCCTTACTTCACTAGATCAAAAGGGAGAATAGAAATGACATCCGAAAGTCAATTATCAATCGTCAACTCTTCCGTGGAGGACCCGAATCTAGTCATCCCAACATCTGAGTCAGCCACAGCTGAAGAGAACAGGATTCTACGTTGCCGCATGCTGGAAATGTGGGACGCATGGTCCAATGGTAGGGAACCGCCCAGTTCCATCCCGGGTTTTCAAGAGATAATCCCCAGGACAGACGGGACCTTCAACATCCCTATAAGTTACCCAGCCACGCCACTTGGATACCCAACTATGTCGGCTCACTTTGCCGGAAGGCCTTCTGAGGTTCGCCCCCAGGCCCAGTTTTCCGGTGTATCTTCCAACATCTTCACCGCTCCACCGAGCTCCGCCATGGATCCACCAATTGTTTCTGGACCAAGGTTTGAGCCACCGGCGTTTACATTCCAAACGTCGTCATTTCTGGGCACCACTCATGTCACTCCCAATTCAGACCCCCAACAACCTCAGTATGAAGTCACTTTGGGACAAGATAAGAAAAGCCCCGAGCATGAGGAAATGGCTCGGAAAATGAAGAGTATTGAGTAGAGCCTGAAGAATATACAAGGACTGAACGGGCAGAAAAGTGTTTCTTGTACCAATTTGTGCATGTTCCCGCATGTCCACTTGCCTCTCGGGTTTAAAACCCCTATGTTCGAGAAATATGACGGACATGGGGACCCCATAGCTCATCTAAAAAGGTATTGCAACGAGCTCCGGGGAGCCGGTGGGAAAGAGGAACTTCTCATGGCATATTTCGGGGAAAGCTTGACAGGGATTGCATCAGAATGGTACATGGATCAGGATATATGCCGCTGGCACATATGGGATGACCTGGCCCGGGATTTTGTCCGACAGTTCCAATACAACCTGGACATCGCTCCCGATAGAAACTCTCTATCCAATCTAAAAAAGAAGTCCTCAGAAAGTTTCAGAGAGTACGCTATTAGTGAGAAGGCCTCCAGGGTCAAACCTCCGATGGATGAGGTTGAAATGGTCAGTTTCTTTCTACAAGCACAAGAAGCGGATTACTTTCAAAATATGATGTCCGCCATGGGCAAACCATTTGCAGAAGCAATCAAAATTGGAGAAATGGTTGAGAATGTCTAAAGACCGGTCGTATCCTGAGCCAATCGGCCATAAGAGCAACCTCTCAGGCCATCCAAAATGGATCCGGGAGTGCAGCCAACAGAAAGAAGAAAGAAGAAAGGGCCACGATGGCTTCCGATGTCAGGGGTTCTCGGGAATACTCAGGTCCATTCCCCAAAACTTCCCAACACTACTATCTTCACCAAGATGCAGCTTATACTATGTCCCCCTTTCCCTATGCGGTGATGAACGCTCAGCCGCATCTCAGGCCACAACAAAAATACAACTAGAACAGAGCTCCACCACCAAGAAATAACCATCTCTCCCCAGCGCCATATAATCCACACCCTCCTCAAAACATCTACCCCTACAATACTTACCCTCGTGAACCACCAAGGAGACCTAATTTCACTCCTATCGGTGAGCCATATTCGAGCCTTTTCCCAAAGTTAGTCCAGATGGGACTTCTAGAGCCCATACCTCCGACCAGGCAAAATCCAACATCAGCATCATATAGGCCAGGAACCAATTGTGCCTACCATTCCAGTGCGAAAGGGCACGACACAGAGGAGTGTTGGACCCTCAAACGTGGAAAACCTTATAGATCAAAAGAAAGTGGTGTTAAGGGAAGAAGAAGCTCCCAATGTGACGAACAATCCATTGCCCACCCACAATAATAGGCCCATTATCGGCATGATTTGCGAGGACCAAGATTTTGATCCAGCTTTAAAAGCTATCATTGCCATCACAGATGTAGAGAAAAAGCCCAAGGCGGCACCCAAGCCAGCCAAGGAAATGAAGAGGAGTAACCCCATCCCCCAAGCCACGGGGAAGGCGGAAGCCAAGACAAAGATGGGATCCTCTAAAGACGATGTTCTTTACGTCCCCAGGGCACCCAGGAAAGAACAATGCGTCTTAAGTCCTCCTAGAAGATTGCAATTAAATAAAGCAATGATGAACAACCCAAAAATGTACGTACAAAAGGGGACGTATGTGGCGCGGGGGCAAATAATTTCACCAAAGATGAATGAGCCCGTGGTTATTAGCCACGCCTCGCAGACTCCCGTAAAGGATACCTCTATCGTCCCTTGGAATTACAACAAGACGGTAGTAACATACAAAGGAAAAGAGATCACAGGGGAATCCATTGAAGCAAACTCCTCTGAAGGATACATGTCACCGCCGAAGAAGATGAAGAGTTCTTCAAGAAAATGAACATGTATGAATACGCCACAGTTGAAGAACTTAGGAAACCCCCTGACCAAGTTTCACTTTTATCTCTGCTGATGGGCTCAAACGAGCATCAAAAAGTACTCTTGAAAACACTGAATGAAGCATATGTGCCAGTAGAGACCTGAGTCGAACAATTAGAGAGAATTGCTGAGCGCTTCTTTGAAAGTAAACAAAATTTCCTTCAGCCGGAATGATCTACCTCCCGAGGGGGCAACTCACAACAAAGCCTTACACTTAACAGTTAAAAGTGAGGGATATTATGTGAAGAGAGTTATGCTTGATGGAGGTTCCGGGGTAGATATTTTCCCTTTGTCAACACTACAAGGAATGGGAATCGGCACTGAGAGAATCAGGCAAAATAACGTCTATGTCCGCGCCTTTGACGGTATTAAAAGGGACACCATCGGCGAAATAGACATAGTCATGACAATCGGCGTGGTGGATTTACGGTAACCTTCCAAATCTTGGATATGGACACCTTATATAACTTCCTGCTAGCAAGACCATAGATTCACGCTGCAGGGGCAGTGCCATCTACCCTCCACCAGATGGTCAAGTTTGAACATGAAAATCAGGAGATAGTGGTCCATGGGGAGGACGAGCATTGAATATACAGAGACCCATCGGTCCCCTGTCTTGAAGCTAGAGAAGGAAGTGAGCATATTGTCTATCAAGCATTTGAAATTGTGCTTGCCGATCAGCATGAAGAAGGTACTCCATGCCCGCAGCCCTGTCTATCAAATTCGTCAATCATGGTCGCTACCGACATGATTAGACATGGATACAAACCCGAAAAGGGGTTTGGGGTGTCCTTACAGGGTATCATTGAACCGATCTCTCTACCTGTTGCTGAAAGATTCTTCGGCATAGGTTTCCAGGCCACAGAAGTCGATGTGGAATGGGCCAACGCTCGAAAGAAAGATGGTTGGCACTTGCCTCAGTCGGTCCCCTACATTACTGAAACTTTCATCGAACCACAATATATTGAAGAAGAGGAGGAGGCCTTTACGGCCGAAGAAATTGAAGAAATCTGTGAGGCCATGAAACAGGTGTTATATGAAACTAACACGGTTCAGCCGGGAGAAGGCTCAAGCACCGTTGAGGTGCGATACATGGGCCCAAATGCCAAGTTGCAGAACTGGAAGGCTACTCCATTCCCTGTCAGGCGGGAGTCTCGGTAGTTCAGTTTTGCCATCTTTCCTACACTATGAGTTATTTCAGGGTGTAACTCAAGTTTTTTTTAATTTAGTGCCTTTTGAATTCCGATGTAAACCCTCTTATGTTCAAATTCAATGAAATGAAATCAAAATTTCATCGTCTATTATTCTTTCTTATTTTTGTCTATTTTTCTTATTTTTCAGTCCTAATAATGCGGCCTTAAATAACATGACATGCTTGCAGACTTCATGCTCTGATCTTAATAAGCTGTCTAATCTCGAAATAATGAATCAAGAACCGGAATATGATGAAGAAAAGACTTTTAGGGAAATAAACCGAGAATTAGAACAATTCGAGAACAAGCCTAAGCCAAACTTAAACAAAACAGAACCCGTCAATTTGGGTAATGCAGAAGAGGTTTGAGAAACCATGATAAGCGTCCACACTGATGAAAGAACTAGGGACGCTTTGATTCAACTTCTACTTGAATTCAAAGACGTGTTTGCTTGGTCCTATAACGACATGCCCGGACTAAGTGTAGACTTGGTGGTACATAAATTGCCGACCTACCCTGGTTATCCACCTTTCCAACAAAAGCAAAGCAAACTTAAAACAAACATGAGTGCCAAAATCAAAGAAGAGGTCACTAAACAACTAAAATCTGGAGTGATCCGAGTGGTCCAATACACCACTTGGCTGGCCAATGTGGTTACGGTACCTAAAAAAGACGAAAAAGTCTCGACTACCGAGATTTGAACAAAGCGAGCCCCAAAGATAACTTTCCACTGCCAAACATACATATCCTGGTTGACAATTGTGACAAACATGAGGTACAGCCTTTCGTGGATTACTATGTTGGATATCACCAGGTATTGATGGATGAAGAAGATGCAAAAAATATAGCCTTCACTACACCCTAGGGCACCTATTATTAACGAGTCATGAAGTTCGACCTAAAGAACGCTGGGGCAACATATATGAGGGCCATGACCGCCATTTTTCACGACATGATGCATCAGGAGATTGAGGTATACGTGGATGATGTGATTATTAAATCCAAGACGTTCTCCAGCAACATGACGTAACCGGGAAGAAAGAACAGGCCATATATTACTTGAGCAAGAAGTTCACGAGCTACGAAGCCAAGTATACGTTGTTGGAAAGAACTTGCTGCACCCTAACTTGGGTCGCTCAGAAGCTCTGGCATTATTTGTTGGCTTATACCACCTACCTCCTCACTAGGATGGATCCATTGAATTACATATTCCAAAAGCCAATGCCCACCGGGAGACTAGCAAAGTGGCAGATTTTGCTCACCGAATTCGACATAGTCAATGTCACTCGTACGGCAATGAAGGCCCAATCCTTGGCAGATCATTTGGCAGAAAATCTTGTAGATGACGACTACCAACCCCTAAGTACTTACTTCCCAAACGAGGAGGTAAACTCAGTCCAGATAACTTCTGGGGACGCCATCACTTGGAAAATGTTCTTTGATGGAGCAGTCAATGCAAAAGGGGTTGGGATTGGGGCAATCTTGATTTCGCCCACGGGACAGCATTATCCGGCCACAGCCCGTCTCCGTTTCTTCTGTACAAACAATACTGCCGAATATAAAGCATGTATAATGGGTATGAATATGTCCATTGACATGGATGTAGAAGAGTTATTGATCATGGGAGATTCTGATTTTATCATCAAGCAGGCTGAGGGAGAATGGGAAACTCGAGACGTTAAGCTCCTTCCATACAGACAACATGTGATATATCTTAGCAAACGATTCAAATTTGTCGAGTTCAGATACATTCCTTGATGCTACAACGAGTTAATCGATGCGCTGGATACCCTAGCTGGAATGCTTCCATATCCGGGTAATGTTCACATTGATCCGTTGGAAATTCAAATCAAGGAAAGGCATGGTTATTTCAACACGGTCAAAGTAGAGCCCGATATCCAACCATGGTATCTCGATATCAAAAGATTCTTGAAAACAAAAGAATATCCAGAGCAGGCCAATGGGGACCAAAAGAGAACCATCTGAAGACCCGTCAGCAGTTTCTTCCTAAGTGGGGAAGTATTGTATAAGAGGACTCCCGATTTGAATATATTAAGGTGTGTAGATACCAAGGAAGCCGAAAAGATCATGAACGAAGTGCATTCAGGAGTATGCGGCCCCCACATGAATGGGTACGTTCTCGCAAAGAAAATCTTACGGGTCGGGTACTATTGGATGACCATGGAGAAAGATTGCTTCACCTTCGTCCAGAAATGCCATAAGTGTTAAATACATGGGGCGATTTGACCCATGCACCACCATCAGAATTGCATCCTATGTCAGCACCCTGGCTGTTTGTTGCCTGGGTAATGGATGTCATCGGGCCGATCGAGCTAAAGGCCTCAAACGGGCACAGATTTATCTTGGTCGCTATCGACTATTTCACAAAATAGGTTGAGGCGGTCACATTCAAAGTTGTCACTAAGAAAGCAGTGGTGGATTTCGTGCACTCTAATATCATCTATCATTTCGGTATCCCAAAGACTATCATTACCGACAATGCCGCGAATCTAAACAGTAACTTGATGAGGGAGGTATGTGAACAGTTCCAAATCACACACCGCAACTCCACCCCTTACCGGCCCAAAGCCAGTGGCGCCGTTGAAGCAACAAACAAAAATATCAAGAAAATCCTCAGGAAAATAATTTAAACTTACAAGCAATGGCACGAGAAATTGCCTTTTGCATTATTGGGATATCGCACGACAGTGCGCACGTCGGTCGGAGTTACTCCTTATCTATTGGTTTATGCCACTGAAGTCGTAATACCCGCAGAAGTCGAAATTCCCTCCCTTTGGATTATTGTCGAAGCAGAAATTGAGGATGATGAATGGGTCAAAACCCGATTGGAACAGTTAACTCTGATTGACGAAAAAAGAATGGCCGCGGTTTGCCACGGGCAGTTATACCAACAAAGAATGGCTCGCGCCTACAACAAGAAAGTGCGGCCTAGGAACTTCGAAGTGGGGCAACTTGTCTTAAGACGTATCCTCCCGCACCACGAAGAGGCGAAAGGAAAATTTGCCCCGAATTGGAAAGGTCCATACATCATAAGGAAATTGCTACCGAAATGAGCGTTATACTTGGAGGATATAGAAGGAAATGACCCCGAAACGGCTGTCAATGCAGATGCAGTCAAAAGGTATTATGTTTGACCTATTTCGTGAGGATGATACTTATGATCGAAATGAGGAGGTCTTTCATTCATGCTACCCCAAACACTATCATTTTGTAAACCCTTTGAGCCGGTTACTCTTCCTCGACTACCCTCTTGGGAACTTGAAGTAAAAAAAAAAAGAGAAAAATCAAAAGAAAAATCAAAAGAAAATCAAAAAACAAAATCAAACAAAAACAAAACTTCCTGAACTACGTCTAACTTGATTCCGAAAGGATACGTAGGCAACCTCTCCCTGGGGTTCAGTCACGCCAAAATAAAAACCCACATTCCCCCAAAGTTTAAGCTGGGGCAAGTGTTAGGATTCAGCAATGATTCGCCTAAGAAGTTCCAAAGTTGTAATTCAATTCAAATTCGTTTTACCCCAAATCCTGTCTAAGTCCTTTCGATCGATCGTTAAAGAAAGCCAGAGTGGGAGGATACATCTATCTGGAGCTGATACAAGCAATGAGAGAAATTAAAATGAGAGAGTCTTATCGGTGAAAACCCACACAGACACCATGAGGCGATGACGAGTAGAGAAATTAAAAATGAGAGAGTCTTGTTAGTGAAAACTCGCAAAGAGCACTACAAGGCGATGGCGAGAAGAGAAATGAGAGAGTTTAGCCAGTGAAAACCCAAAAAGGGCACTACTAATCGAAAGAGGATGACTGGTCACTGATATTGACATGGTCTAGGGCAAGGTTTCGCGACCTCGAGTTGAAAGTTGTGACGAATGATCACTTTAGCCCGACATGCTATCATGATACTCCCCACCGACCGAGAGAGGGTGAGGAGATTTATTGAGGGGATAGCTCATCCGATTAGACTACAGATGGCCAGAGAGATAGACAGTGATATTTCATTTCAGGAGGCGGCCAATGTGGCCAAGCGAGTCGAGATGGTCTTATTACAAGGCAGTGGTCAGTGGTATGACAAGAGACCTCGTCATTTTGGCCGATTCAGTGGTGCCTCATCTGGGGGCAGGGATTCTTTTGGCAGAGGTCAGCCTCCTAGACCATTCCAGTCAGCACTTCAGATATCCCGCAGTGCACCACCAGCTCCTATCAGTGCACCACCGCTCCAGAGTTTTCAGAGTGGTTATTCAGGTCGACAGGGACAGTTTCAGGGCCATCAGCCTCAACAGTAGAGATCTTGTTACACTTGTGGTGGCCCGCGGCACATTGCTAGGTTTTTCCCCCAAGCCTCGAGTGGTTCTTAACACCAGGGTTTATGTGCTATGATTCCTGCACCAGGTGCTCCACCACCCCTTCAGCCAGCTAGGGGTGGAGGTCGAGGTGCCATAGGTGGAGGCCAGACAGTTAGAGGTGGAGGTCAGGCTATTAGAGGTAGAGGCCAGCCCACAGTAGGTCGACCCAGGGATATTCAAATTGGTGGGGCCCAGCCCCGATGTTATGCTATTCCCGCCAGGCCTGAGGCTGAGGCCTCCGATACAGTCATTACAGGTATTGTTTCAGTTTGCAGCAGGGATGCTTCAGTTTTGTTTGATCTGGGGTCCACATTTTCCTATGTGTCCTCATATTTTGCTCCTTATTTGATTATGACTTGTGATTCCCTGAGTACTCCTGTATATGTGTCTACACTAGTGGGTGATTCTATTGTGGTAGATCGTGTCTACCGTTCATGTATAGTGGTTATTGGTGGCCTTGAGACCAGAGTAGATCTTCTACTCCTTGATATGGTTTATTTCGATGTCATTTTGGAGATGGATTGGTTGTCTCCCTATCATGCTATTCTGGACTTTCATGCCAAGACTGTGACCTTGGCCTTGCCGGGAGTACCTCGATTAGAGTGGAGAGGGACTCCTGGTCATTCTTCCAGTAGGGTTATCTCGTATATGAAGGCTCGGCGCATGGTTGAGAAGGGATGTTTGGCCTTTTTGGCTTATGTTCGTGATTCTAGTGCCGAGGTTCCTCCTATGGTTCTGTCAGCTTCAATTTCTTCAGATACTTGACCTTTCAGCAAATGGATTATCTGGGAAAATTCCACAATGCTTCAACAATTTTACCTTATTGCATCAAGAAAATGGTTCTGGTGAGTCAATGAATTGTTCGGTCCAGTATGACTATATTCCTCATTCATACTTGTACATAGGCAATTTATTGGTTCAATGGAAAAACCAGGAGGCTGAGTACAAGAATCCTTTATTATATCTGAAGGCTATTGATCTTTCAAGTAATAAATTGGTGGGAGGTATCCTAAGAGAGAGCTGAAATGAGAGGATTGAAATCTTTGAACCTTTCAAGAAATGAACTGAATGGAAGTATGATTGAAGGAATAGGTCAAATGAAGATGTTGGAGTCACTTGACATGTCAAGAAACCAGCTTTCTGGTGTGATCCCTAAGGGCCTTGCTAATTTGACTTTTCTTAGTGTGTTGGACTTGTCAAACAACCACTTATCAGGAAGAATTCCATCAAGCACTCAACTGCAAAGTTTTGAGAGATCATCCTATAGTGGTAATGCTCAACTCTGCGGTCCTCCTCTTCAAGAATGTCCCGGATATGCTCCTCCTAGTCCCCATATTGATCATAGCAGCAACATGAATCCTCAAGAACTTGATGATGATGATGATTTTCCATCTCTCGAGTTTTATATATCAATGGTGCTAGGTTTCTTTGTTGCATTTTGGGGAATCTTGGGCTCTTTAATTGTCAACTGTTCTTGGAGGAATGCCTACTTCAAATTCTTAATGAACACGAAGAATTGGCTTGATATGACATCAAGAGTCTGCTTTGCAAGACTGAAGAGGTAACTTGATTTCCTCCCTTAAGGGTTCCTATTCTCTTGTTGTGGTGTCTATGTGTAAATCTCTTATACAAGCAATAAGTGAACATGTAAATTCTCTTTAACCCCCCTTTGGATTTCCTATGTTTTATTTCCATCTTGGTGAAAGCTAGACTTAAAAAAATGTCTATAACTTAGGAAATACATAAGTTCTATTTCTGAAGAGAGAATGCTGAAGTACTAGAAATAGAGTAGTGCTTAACTGTAGAAGTGGTAGGATAGTATAGATAGCATTTTGGATTTCACTCTAATCATAGGCATTTTGGCAAAATGGTGACAAGCTACAATACCATATTCCACCAATCATATTTTTGTTTGATGGCTTCCTATTCACGACAAATTTGGTATACAGAAATTAATAACTGCAACTATCACAAGACAAAATAAAGAAAGATTATTTTAAAACTTGATTCTTATCTCTAACTTATATATACCGCCTTTTTCTATGATGACTGAGTTGTACATGTCTTCTAAGTGTTTAGTTGTTGCTTCTCCATTTACTAGTAAGTATCCTAAGTTGGGATATCTCATCTTCTTGTTTGATGTGGCTTCAGGTTCTACCTGTAGCACTAAGTGGAAGTTGTAAGTGAGAGATACAAACAAGGATGTCTGATATATCAAGGATATTTTTTTAATTCAGATGTTATAGTAAACTAATTGGTGCTTCATCAATTTGATTGCTGAACATCATCTGACTTGGATTGAGCTAAGGACACTTGTGTATCCTACTCTGATATCAAATGCAAAATACTAAATGTAAATTTAGGGGTGGCAAATGGGCGGGTTGGGTTGAATTTGGTCGGGTCAAGATGGGTTAGGTCAATAAATTGGCCATTGTCCAACCCATCCCAAAGTGTACTTGGGCTAAGATGGGCTGTGTCAAGATGGGCTAAACAATGGGTCGTAACCCAACCCGTCCAACTTGACCCATATTTTTTATTCATGCTCATCTTGCTTAAAAAAATCTTTTTACCTTAAAATGTGTAAGTTGAAAAATATTTTGCGAGTGGGGGAGGGGGTAGAGGGTAGGGTGGGTGGGTAGTGAAGAAAAACAAAAAAAAATAGAAAATTTAAAATGCAAAAAAAAAAAAAAAAANCGGTGCAGAAAAACAAAAAGAAACATAAAATTAAAAATAAAAAAAAATAAGTAAAAAATATTTTTTGGAGGGGGGGTTGCGCGAGGGGATGAGGGGTGGGTGGTGCCGAAAAACCAAAAAAACAGAAAATTAAAAATACAAAAAATAAAAGTAAAAAAAAATTGAGGAGGTTTGCGCATGGTGGGGTGGGGGTGGGGGGTTAGGGGGTATGGTGGGTGAGTGGGAGGTGCAGAAAAACAAAAAAAAATAATCGAAAATATAAAAAAATTATAAAATTGGGGCAACTAAGTAAATTTCTAGATAAGTTGGGTTGAGATCCCTTTGTTTTGGGTGAGTTATATGGGTTGTATTTGGGTTGTTAAATGGTTCAGAATGGGTCATAAAAAATAATGGGTTAACTTGGGCTCAGCCCAAATTGACCCATGAACTAAAATGTTTTCAGCCCAACCGATTAATCTCTGGGCGGGTTAGATGGGTTTGGGCTCAAATTGCCACCCCTAAATGTAATTGACTGAATTAGAGACAAGAATTGCTATTTATTATTTATTGCTATCAAATACTTGTTATGGTTTAATTTTGTATACGGTAAAAATCTCACACCTCGATTTTGTATGCTCGAAAAGTTGATTAGAGTGCAGGAGCCCGGTAGGGGTCGAGCTCGGTGTGATGACCCAAAAGGTCATCTTACGTAATTTAAGTTGTATCTGTGTTCCGAGGCTCCGAGAGCCTCCGTTAGTCTCACCTCGATATGCGTGCGCAGCCCGGGCGTGTAGCCGGGAAGCTATTATGTGAAAATTTGCTAAAAATGAGTTTTGATAATTAATAAATAAATATAGTTGACTTTGGTCAACATTTCTGGTAAAACGGACCCTGGCCCGAGATTCGACGGTCCCGGAGGATCCGTAGGAAAATATGGGACTTGGGCATATGCTCGGAATCGAATTACGAGGTCCCAAGCCCGAGAAATGAATTTTTAAAAGAAATTGTTTTCTGAAAATAATAAAGGAATATGAAATTGAATAATCATGTGAAAACCGTGTTACCGAGCCCGTATTATGGTTCCGGAGCCCGGAACAGGTTTATTATATATTATTTGTCTTATTTGTAAAATTTGGTGTAAAACGGGTGTGAATTGAGTGGTTTCGGATCAAAATGAGGTTTTGAGGTTTTAAAGAATTTGAAATGCGACTTGGAAAGTGATGTTATGTTCCCGAGGTCCGAATGAGATTCCAAAACCGGGAATAGTACCGAGATGTCATGTATAACTTATCTGCAAAGTTTGATGTCATTCCGAGCAGTTTAGGCCGGTTCGGCGTATTG
>ML256622.1:0-44447 GCA_005239495.1 Nicotiana undulata
ATTCAAGCCTAATTCTACATCGGGCATCCTAAAAATATTCTGGTCACACTCCTAAGTCCCAAACCACCTAACGAAGCTATCCGAATCATAAAATATGCATTCTGAGGTCGTTTACCAATAAGTCAACTCTCAGTTGGCTTTTCCCATTTTAAGGTTGTTCTTAAGGGCTAAGTGACTAAATTCTCATTTAACCATTTCGATTTCAAGCNGATAATGTAGGTTTCACGTAATGACAGACCGGGTCGTTACACAATTTAATTCAAATGTTGGGTTGTCTAGCGGGTTCAACGTTAGACGCCACCATGGCCTGAAGGTGATATTTTGGGTCGTGACAAGTTGGTATCAGAGCTCTAGGTTTCTTAGGTCTCACAACTAATGAACAAACTTGGTAGAGTCTAAGGGATCGGTACGGAGACATCTGTACTTATCCCCCAGAGGCTGCAAAGTTAGGAATAACTTCACTTCTTCTTCTTCTCTGTCATTCGATTTGAATCCTAAATGCTAATTGAGTTTGTATTATATTCTCTTGCAGATGGCGAGAATGCGTGCTTCCTCATCGACCGATCAGCAGCCCGATCCTCCTGTTGCAGCTCCTACGAGGGCCTGAGGATGAGGTCGAGGCCGTGCTAAAGGCCGAGGCAGGGCTTAGCACCGAGTAGCAGCCCCAGTAGAGGACCCACAGGTAGACTTTGCCGGTGAGGTTCCCTCTCAGACGGTTCCAGTTGGACCAGCTCAAGTCCCATAGGGGTTTATTGCCACCCCGGTTCTTCAGGATGCTCTTGTCCGCTTAGTGGGACTTATGGAGAGCGTGGATCACGCCGGTCTTCTACCTACTACACCAGCCATCTTTCAGGCTGGGGGAGGGCCCCATACTTCTGCTACTTGCATCCTAGAGCAGCTAGCTCCTCAGTTTCAGACCCCAGCACCTCAGACAACTGGAGCAACTCAGCAGGGTATTGTGGCACAGGCCGTTGAGGGGGCAGCTATATCAGCAGATGCTCTATGGAGAGTAGATCGGTTCACCAAGCTATTTCTTACTACTTTTACTGGTGCACCATCAGAGGATCCCCATGACTACTTGGACAGTTGTTATGAGGTTCTTTGGAACATGGGCATTGTGGAGATCAATGGGTTCGATTTTGCTACTTTTCGTCTTTCTGGTACCACCAAGATTTGGTGAAGAACTATTTCTTGACCAGACCAACTGGGTCTGCACCTTTGACTTGGGCTCAGATCTCCGAGTTGTTCTTGGGGAAGTTTCTTCCAGTTACTCAGAGGGAGGATCTTCGGAGGCAGTTTGAGCGTCTCCAGCAGAGATCTATGACTGTTACATAGTATAAGACAAGGTTCATCACTCTGGCCCGACATGCTATCATGATACTCCCCACTGATCGTGGGGAGGTTTATTGAGGGTCTAGCTCAGCCTATCAGACTTCAGATGGCCAGGGAGACAGGTACAGATATCTCTTTTCGGGATGCGGCCGATGTGGCCAGGCGTATTGAGATGGTCTTATCACAGGGTGGTGGTCAGGGGTCTGACAAGAGACCTCGTCATTTCGGCTGGTTCAGTGGTGCCTCATCTGGAGGCAAAGATTCCTTTGGTAGAGGGCATCCTCCTAGGCCTTACCAGTCGGCACTTTAGGTATCCCGTAGTTCCCCATCAGCTCCCATCAGTGCACCGCCGATTCAGAGCTTTCATGGTGGTCATTCTGGTCGTCAGGGACAGTTCCAGGGTCAGTATTCTCAGCAGTCGAGGTCTTGATTCACTTGCGGTGGTACGGGGCACATTTCTAGGTTTTTTCCTCGAGGTTTTGGTGGTCATCAATATCAGGGTTCCCCTGCTATGGTTCCCGCATCAGGTACACCACTGCCCCCTCAGCTAGCTAGGGGTGGTGGTCGAGGTGCTAGAGGTAGAGGTCAGATTCATAGAGGTGGAGGACAGGCCACGAGAGGTAGAGGTCAACCCGCAGTAGGTCGACCCAAAGATGTTCAGGTTGGAGGGGCTCAGCCCCGGTGCTACGCTATTCGTGCCAGGCCTTAGGCTGAGGCCGCTGATGTAGTTATTACAGGTATGGTTTCAGTTTGCAGCCGAGATGCTTCGGTTTTATTTGATCCGGGGTCTACATTCTCCTATGTGTCTTCATATTTTGCCCCTTATCTGAGTATGCCCCGTGATTCCTTGAGTACTTCTATATATGTGTCTACACCGGTGTGTGATTTTATTGTGGTAGATCGAGTCTACCGTTCATGCTTAGTGGTTATTGGTGGTTTGGAGACTCAGGTAGATCTTTTGCTTCTTGATATGGTTGACTTTGATGTTATATTGAGGATGGATTGGCTATCTCCCTACCATGCTATTCTGGACTGTCATGCCAAGACTGTGACATTGGCCTTACCGGGAGAACCTCGTTTGGAGTGGAGAGGGACTCCTAGTCATTCTTTCGGTAGAGTTATTTCATATATGAAGGATCGGCACATGGTCGAGAAGGGTTGTTTGACCTATTTGGCCTATGTTCGTGATTCTAGTGTCGAGGTTCCTTCTATGGAGTTTGTGCCCATGGTTCGTGAGTTTCCAAAGGTATTCCTGCTGACCTGTCGGGCATGCCGCCCGACAGGATATTGATTTTTGCATTGAGTTGGCTCCGGGCACTCAGCCCATTTCTACTCCGCCATATCGTATGGCCCCGCCAGAGTTGAAGGATCAGTTGCAGGTTTGTTGGATAAAGGCTTCATCAAGCCTAGTATTTCTCATTGGGGTTCCCTAGTATTGTTTGTCAAGAAGAAACATGGCTCAATGAGGATGTGTATTGACTACCGGCAGTTGAATAAGGTTACTATTAGGAATGAGTATCCTCTGCCGAGGATTGATGATCTATTTGACAAGTTTCAGTGTGCTACAGTGTTTTCCAAGATAGACTTGAGATCTGGTTACCATCAGCTGAGGATTAGGGCGTCTGATGTCCCTAAGACAGCCTTTCACACTCGTTATGGGCGTTATGAGTTCTTGGTGATTTCATTTGGGTTGACAAATGCACCTACTACTTTTATGGAGTTGATGAACCGAGTGTTCAGGTCCTATCTGGACTCGTTCATTATTGTTTTCGTTGATGATATAATGAAATACTCCCATAGCCGAGAGGAGCATGAGCAGCACCTTCGAGTCGTCTTCCAGACTCTAAGGGACAGTCAGTTGTATGCCAAATTTTCTAAGTGTGAGTTCTGGTTGAGTTTGGTGGCATTTATGGTCCATGTTGTGTCGGCAAAGGGTATTCAGGTGGATCCCAAGAAGATTTTAGCAGTCAGAGATTGGCCTAGGCCCACTTTAGCTACAGAGATTCGAAATTTCTTGGGCTTAGCATGTTATTATCGCCGCTTTGTGGAGGTCTTTTCATCTAGCACAGCCCCGATGACCAGGTTGACCCAGAAAGGTGCCTAGTTCAGGTGGTCTGATGAGTGTGAGGCGAGCTTTCATAAGCTCAAGACAGCCTTGACCACGACACCGGTGTTAGTTTTTCCCGTAGGTTCAGGGCCTTATACCGTGTATTATGATACTTCACGGATTGGACTTGGTGTAGTGTTGATGCAGGAGGGAAAGGTTATATCTTATGCTTCTCGTGTTGAAGGTTCATGAGAAGAATTATCCGATTCATGATTTGGAGTTAGCAGCTATTGTTCATGCATTGAAGATTTGGAGGCATTATCTGTATGGGGTTCCATGTGAGGTGTTCATGGATCATAAGAGTCTGCAATATCTGTTCAAGCAGAAAGAGTTGAATATGAGGCAAAGGAGATGGTTAGAGCTGTTGAAGGATTATGACATTACCATTCTCTATCATCCGGGAAAGGCCAATGTAGAGGCTGATGCTTTGAGCCAAAAGTCAGCCAGTATGGGTAGTCTTGCTTATCTATCAGTCGGAGAGCGACCGCTTGCTTTGGATTTTCAGGCTTTGGCCAACCGATTTATGAGATTGGATGTTTCTGAGATAGGCACTGTTTTGGCTCATATTGTGGCCATTTCCTCCTTGTATGATCGTATTCGGGCCAGGCAGTATGATGATCGTCATTTATGTGTTCTTAGAGATACGGTCCGGCACGGAGGTGCCAAGCAGGTCACAGTTGATGATGAGGGAGTTCTGAGGATGCAGGGCCGTATTTGTGTGCCTGATGTTGATGGTATTCGTTAGTTGATATTGCAAGAGGCCCATAGTTCCCGGTATTCCATTCATCCGGGCGACGCAAAGATGTACCCAGGACTTGCGGCAGCTTTATTGGTGGCGGAGGATGAAGAAGGATATTTTAGCTTATGTAGCTCGGTGCTTGAACTGTCAGCAGGTTAAGTACGAGCACTAGAGACCCGGTGGTTTGATGCAGCAGATTGAGCTTCCCGAGTGGAAGTGGGAGCGTATCACCATGGATTTTGTAGTTGGACTCCCACGAACTCAGAGGATGTTTGATGCGGTGTGGGTCATTGTGGATAGGCTGACCAAGTCAGCGCACTTCATTCTTGTATCAGTTTCGTATTCTTCAGGGAAGTTGGCAAAGATATATAGGAGAGAGATTGTTCGATTGCATGGTGTGCCCATGTCCATTATTTCCGACCGAGGTACTCAGTTCACCTCCCATTTCTGGAGAGTTTTTCAGCGTGAGTTGGGCACACGGGTTGATTTGAGCACAACATTTCATCCTCAGACAGACGGACAGTCCGAGAACACTATTCAGATCTTGGAGGATATGCTACAAGCGTGTTTCATTGACTTTGGTGGTTCATCGGACCAGTTCTTTCCTTTATCTGAGTTTGCCTACAACAACAACTATCAGTCGAGCATCCAGATGGCTCCGTATGAGGCATTGTATGGTAGGCGGTGTCAGTCTCCAGTTGGGTGGTTTGAGTCGGGAGAGGCTAGATTGTTGGGTTCAGAGTTAGTCCAGGATGCCTTGGACAAGGTGAAGATCATTCAGGACAGAATTTGTACCGCTCAGTCCAGGCAGAAGAGTTATGCGAATCACAAAGTTCGAGATTTAGCATTCATGATAGGAGACCGGGTATTTCTTCGGGTGTCGCCCATGAAGGGAGTGATGAGGTTCAGAAAGAAGGGAAAGTTGAGCCCTAGGTATATTGGTCCATTTGAGATTCTGGATAAGGTAGGAGAGGTGGCTTACAGACTTGCGTTGCCACCGAGTTTATCAGCCGTGCACCCGGTGTTTCACGTATCTATGCTTCGGAGGTATATTGCGGATCCATCTCATGTTCTTGACTTCAGCGGTGTCCAGTTGGATAAGGATTTGACTTATGAGGAGGAGCCAGCAGCCATATTAGCTCGGCATGTTCGTCAGTTGAGATTGAAGAGTTATCCTTCGGTTCGTGTTCAGTGGAGAGGTCAGCCTGTTGATGCAGCTACTTGGGAGTCCGAGTCCGATATGCGGAGTCGAAATCCCCATCTGTTTCCCGTTTATGGTACCTTTTCTATGTCCATTCGAGGACGGACATTTGTTTTAGAGGTGGAGATTGTGATGACCCAAAAGGTCATCCTGTGTAAATTTAACTAAATCTGTGTTCCGAGCCCGAAATCCTCTGTTTATTTCACCTCGATATGCGTGCGCAGTTTGGGCACGTAGCCGGGAAGCCTTTATGTGAAAAATTGATAAAATGTTGAATTTATGATAATTAATTGAATAAAGTTGACTTTGGTCAATATTTTTGGTAAACGGACCCGTTATTTGATGGTCCCGGAGGGTCCATAGGAAAATATGGGACTTGGGCGTATGCCCGGAATCGAATTTCGAGGTTCCAAGTTCGAGAAATGATTTTTTTAAAGAAAATTGTTTTTTGAAAAATATAAAGGTTTTTGAAAATGAGAATTGATGTGAAACCTGTGTTATCGGGCCCGTATTATGGTTCTGAATCCCAGAACAGGTTCAATATGTTTATTATGTGCTACTTGTGAAATTTGGTTTAAAACGGACTTAGTTTGAGGCAATTCGGACTAAAAATGGGAAATTTGAAGGTTAATGAAGTTTTTGAGAAATTCTATAGATTTTGAGGCTTAATTCAGTGTTTATGATGTTATTTTGGTGATTTAATTGCTTAAATAAATTCGTAGGATGTTTATGAGGTCGTTGTATATTTGGTTTTGAGCCCAGAGGGCTCGGGTGAGTTTCGCGTGGGTGTCGAGGTACTAAACTAGTGAAAACTCTGGTGTAAAACGAAATTTGTTGGTGTCTGGTGTGTTTCTCTATGCGATCGCATAGGTATAGTTGCAATCGCATAGCTTTGAGAAGGGGGAGGATTCAGGTACACTGTGTGATCGCATAGGGGGGTCTGCGACCGCACAGGGGGGTAGGTGAGCTGGGTTGGAGCTGGGTAGATACCTTGTGCGATCGCATATTCTTGTTCGCGATCACATAGGGTGGGGTCGATTGAGCTGTGCGATCGCAGTGCCTCAGCAGTCACTCCTCTATGCGATCGCAACTCCCTCTCCGCGATCGCATAGACCTATTTCGCCCAGTTATTTAAAAGTCCAAAATCAAAATATTCATTACGGGATTTTGATATTTCTCATTACCTTCTTCTTCTCCACATCTCCTTTGGCCATTTTTGAAGAGCTTCATCACCATAGCTTCATAGGCAAGATATTCTAACTTCATTTTCTTCCATTTTCATCAACCTTCGTTAGATTCTAGGCCTAAAATCATGGGATTAAAGGGTAGAAATTGGGGATTTGGGTAGAGTTAGGGCGTTTTGAATTTTTGGGAATTCAATATTGTTTTGGGGCCGAATTTCAAAACAAGTTATATATTCGGGCTTGTAAGGGAATGGGTGATCGGGTTTCGGTCCGAACATCGTGTTTTGACAAAGCGTGCCCGGGGTCGAATTTGGGATTTTTGGAAGAATGTTGGGAAATCTATAATTAGACTTTGCAATTGAATTATTGAGTAATTATTGATGTTATTGAGTCAATTATGTCTAGATACGATTGTTTCGGAGTGAGATTCGAGATGAAAAGCGGTGCTAGAGGTTTGATTTGCATTCTTGGAGCCGAGGTAAGTGTTTGGCCTAACCTTAGCTTTGGGGAATAGGTGTAGAGTCTTATTTGCTATGTGTTAATCCATGTCTAACGTATAGGTGAGATTACGGGTACCTATATGTTGTGGTCAAGCATGCCCGTGAGTCGAACTTGATAATTTTCATTGTGTTCTTTGATATTCTCTGTATTACGGATTTCTTATTATGCTGGAAGTGATATATTGAGAGTATTTAATGATGTGGAAGTTATTTGATTATTCGTTCGGTTGAGGATTATATTGTTGAATTATACCTCTGAGTGAGATTGGTTGTAGCTGAGTCCCTTGCCGGGACGATAGAATCTTTATTGAATATTTCTGTGTATTTGAGGTTTCCTATTGTTATATTTTCTTGTCTAATTGTTGCTTTTATTTATGTTATGCACGAGGGGACATTACGTGTCGAGTGATTATCTATAATTTCACGAGGGGACATTCTGTGCCGAGTGATTATATATTATTCCACGAGGGGACATTCCGTGCCGATTGATAATTATTTATGCGCGAGGGTACATTCCGTGCTGAGTGATTGTGAGGTTATGCATGAGGTGACATTCCGTGCCGAGTGATTGTGAGATTATGCACAAGAAAACATGCCGTGCCTTTTTCTGTTTATTTACTTGTTCCGAGCTGTTAAATTCATGCGGTTATTTCTACATTTAAATTATTATCTTCTTCTGTTGTTTTAGCAGTTGTGGCCTTGTTTCCCCAGCATGTTCTCCGTCGTAGTTGTATTGCTTGTTTATTTCCTGTCATTACTTAATGTTATATTATTGAACTGCACAGGTGTTATTTGTTGTCGTGTCCTAGCCTCGTCACTACTTCGCCGAGGTTAGGCTCGGCACTTACTCAGTACATGGGCTCGGTTATACTAATGCTACACCTGCACTTCTCTATGATGTGCAGATTACAGCGTCGGACCTAGTGGACACTGAGCGAGGGTGTATCCTTCAGTCCACGGCGACACCGAGGTAGTCCTGCAGACGTCCGCAGGCCTTGGCGTCACCTCTTACCCTTTTCTCTCATTTTCTATCTTATTTCAGTATTTCCACGACAATTGTATCTATTTATTTCAGACCATTGTATTTAGTAAACTCTTAAACTGTTCGTGAGATTGTGGCACCGGTTTCTGGGGTTGTACTTAAGGAAAATTATTATGGGACTTCTATTGAATTCTTGAATTTTGTGTTACTTCCGCATTTTTATTATAAATGTTCTAGTTATTTTCGGTTATTTAATTGTTAATGAGTCAATTTAATTCATAAGTTGGCTTGTCTAGCGGGTTCAACGTTAGACGTCATCACGGCCTGAAGGTGGAATTTCGGGTTGTGACAATCGCGGAGGATGACATGCGACCGCAGAGAACAAAACATTGCTGTAGAAAAGACAGAAAACCAGCTAAGGCTTTTCTGGCCAAAAGTGTCCGTTTGAACACCCGAAACATACCTGAGGCCCCCGGGACCTCAACCAAAATACCAACCGACCCTTATACCTCATTCAAACTTGGTCGAGCCTTAAAAACACGTCTCATAACTTCAAAATCATCAAATATGCGTAGATTCAAGCCTAAAAACTTATGAAATTTCTAAAATTCACGTCCGATGCCGAAACACGTCTAAACTCATCCGAATGACCTCAAAGTTTACACACAGGTCATAAATGACATTATGGACCTTCTATCATTTTCGGAGTTCTATTCCGAGTCCGATATGAAAATTTCACCTAACGGCCGAAATCGTCGAAATTCCAACTTTAGCTAATTCAAGCCTAAATTTACAACCGACCTCGAAAATACATTCCGAACACGCTCCTAACCCCGAAATCACCAAACGGAGCTAACAAAGTCGAAAAAATTCCATTCTAGATTCGTCTTTATACAGTTCTATTTACGGCCTGATTTCAAAAGCAAAAATCCACATTTAAGGACTAAGTGTCCAAAATCACTCCGGATTTCACCACTCAACGCTCCGACAAGTTTCATTAATATAAATAGACATGGGAGAAGCAGCTATTAGGGGATCGGTGCGCTAACTCTCAAAACGACCTACTGGATCGTTACATAATGGATGTGGATTCTATTATCGATCTGACTCGTCATGAATTTATGCGACAAGAACAACAACGAATAATGTATAAAAGAAGTCAACAATATCCACAGTCACAACCACAACAATCCTCTGCCCCATTCACTAATACTATAACGTGGTGTATCTGGAAACGACATACCTCCCTACTAAGTTATTATGCTATTACCGATGTTTCAATTTTTATGTATTTTCAATTTTGATGTATTTCCTATTTTAATGTATTTTCATTTTATGTATTTTCAATTTTCAGATTTCAATTTTAGCAACATCTAATATTTTATATTCGCACCTTTCAATTTTAGCAACATCTAATATTTTATTTTTGCACCATTCATTTTTTGAGATGATTATATATTTTTTGTTCAATTATAACTTATAATAAAATTAACTTACAATTTTACATAAAATAATAAATGCACGAAAATTAATTTATCAAAATTTTACGGCAAAATTAAGATGTAAAATTGTTATTATAAAGATATTATATAAATATAATTAGGTATATATAAATAATAAAATATGCATGAATAGTAATGGAGGAGATACTATTCATCCCCATTTTGGGGGCAAAAATGGGAAATATTGGTGCTTAATTAAAGCAAAAGTTGCCCCCGTTATGGAAAAATGGGGGGAGGTTAGACATTTATTGCATTTTTATGTGCACAATTTTGTCCGACAATAAATATAACTGTTGTTTTTTATTTTAACTATTTTCTGCCTTCGATTCCACGGTGTCACTCTTATGCAATCAGCTGACATCTGCATATTTTACCCTATGCATAAACCCCAAAAACTTTCTAATTTTTTAAGATAAATGAGGCGAACTTATGAACTTAGTCAAGTTTTTTGGTTAGCAACTTATGAACTTTAGTCAAATTTCTACCATTTGTCTGTTCTTTTGTAGCGGTTGGACATTTGAATCTTATTTGGTTATTATAGACACAAAAACTTAAAAAATTTTATACTAATTGTTTATATTCCGAAAGATAATACTACTCTTTAATTTTTAAGTAGGCAAATTAATTAACTAATTTTTATAAGCCGAAATGTGTGGAGAGTAGGCGAAATTCACAAAGGTCCCAAGTTAGTTTTTCTTATTCCGTACTATCGACAAAATATACTCCCTCAATTTAAATTTATGTAAATCTATATGACTCAACACAAAGTGTAAAAAAAAAAAGAGAAATTTTTCAAAATTATAATATAAAATAAAGCACATTTTTTATGTGGCAGTAAATCATTGTATATAATAAAACGTTCCAAATAAGAAAATAAATCATTTTTTGGCATTAACTAAAAATGAGTGAGAGGTACTATTTCATAATCCGTAATATCTAGTCATGAGTGTCCAAGCAATTCACATCATGACACATGGTCCCAGTGTTTTAGCACATGCGATCAATAATTACCTGAAGTTAGACTCTATTAATTATACACGTGATGAAATCTAAATACCACGTGTAGGGTGTAGTGTTGTCATAATGGCACTCGCAGTTACATTTTAGAGAAATTCTATAGATTTTGAGGCTTAATTCAGTTTTTATTATGTTATTTTGGTGATTTAATTACTTGAATAAGTTCGTAGGATATTTATGAGGTTATGTGTATATTTGGTTTTGAGCCCAGAAGGCTCGGGTGAGTTTCGGGTAGGTATCAGGGTGCTAAACTAGTGAAAAATCTTATGTAAAACGAAATTTGTTGGTGTCTGGTGTGTTGCTCTATGCAATCGCATATGTATAGTTGCGATCGCATAGCTTTGAGAAGGGGGAGGAGTCAGGTACACTGTGCGATCGCGTAGGGGGTCTGCGACCGCACAGGGGGGTGGGTGAGTTGGGTGGGGGCTGGGTAAATACCCTGTGTGATCGCATAGTCTTGTTCGTGATCGCATAGGGTGGGGTCATTTGAGCTGTGCGATCGCATCAGGTGATCCGCGATCGCAGTGCTTCAGCAGTCACTCCTCTATGCGATCACATTGACTTATTTCGCCCAGTTATTTAAAAGTCCAAAATCAGAATATTCATTACGGGATTTTGATATTTCTCATTACCTTCTTATTCTCCACACATTTTGAAGAGCTTCATCACCATAGCTTCATAGGTAAGCAATTCTAACTTCATTTTCTTCCATTTTCATCAACCTTCGTTAGATTCTAGGCCTAAAATCATGGGATTAAAGGGTAGAAATTGAGGATTTGGGTAGAGTTAGGGCTTTTTGAGTTTTTGGGAATTCAATCTCGTTTTGGGGTCGGATTTCAAAATAAATTGTATATTCGGGATCGTGGGGGGAATGTGTGATCGGGTTTTGGTCCGAACCTCGTGTTTTGACCAAGCGGGCCCGGGGTCGAATTTTGCGATTTTTGGAAGAATGTTGGGAAATCTATAATTAGACTTTGGAATTGAATTACTGAGTAATTATTGATGTTATTGAGTCAATTATGTCTAGATACGATTGTTTCGAAGTCGGATTCGAGAGGAAAAGCGGTGCTAGAGGCTTGATTGCATTCTTGGAGCCGAGATAAGTGTTTGGCCTAACCTTAGCTTGAGGGAATAGGTGTAGAGTCTTATTTGCTATGTGTTAATCCATGTCTAACGTATAGGTGAGGTGACGAGTACCTATATGTTCTGGTCAAGCATGCACGTGAGTCGAACTTGATAATTTTCATTGTGTTCTTTGATATTCTCTGTGTTACGGATTTCTTATTATGCTGGAAGTGATATATTGAGAGTATTTAATGATGTGGAAGTTATTTGATTATTCGTTTGGTTGAGGATTATATTTTTGAATTATACCTCTGAGTGAGATTGGTTATAGCTGAGTCCCTCGCCGGGACGATAGAATTTTTGTTGAATATATTTGTGTATTTGAGGTTTCCTATTGTTATAGTTTCCTGTCTAATTGTTGCTTTTATTTATTTTATGCACGAGGGGACATTCCGTGTCGCGTGATTGTGAGGTTTTGCACGAGGGGACATTCCGTGCCGAGTGATTATATATTATTGCACGAGGGGACAATCCGTGCCGATTGATTATTATTTATGAACGAGGGGACATTTCGTGCCGAGTGACTGTGAGGTTATGCACGAGGGGACATTTTGTGCCGAGTGATTGTGGGATTATGCACAAGGGAACATGGCGTGCTTTTTTCTGTTTATTTACTTGTTCCGAGCTGTTAAATTCCTGCTGTTATTTCTACATTTCAATTATTATCTTGTTCTGTTGTTTTAGCAGTTCTGGCCGTTTATCCCCAGCCTGTTCTCCCCCGTAGTTGTATTACTTGTTTATTTCCTGTCATTACTTCCTGTTATATTATTGAACTGCACAGGTGTTATTTGTTGTCGTATCCCAGCCTCGTCACTACTTCACCGAGGTTAGGCTCAGCACTTACTCAGTGCATGCGGTCGCTTGTACTGATGCTACACCTACACTTCTCTATGATATGCAGATTACAACGTCGGACCTAGTGGACACTGAGCGAGGGAGTATCCTTCAGTCCATGGAAACACCGAGGTAGTCGTGCAGACGTCCGCAGGCCTTGGCGTAACCTCTTACCCTTTTCTCTCATTTTCTATCTTATTTCAGTAGTTCCAAGATAGTTGTATCTACTTATTTCAGACCATTGTATTTGGTAAACTCTTAGACTGTTCGTGAGATTGTGGCACCGGTTTCTGGGGTTGTACATAAGGAACATTATTATGGGACTTCTATTGAATTCTTGAATTTTGTGTTACTTCAGCATTTTTATTATAACTGTTTTAGTTATTTTCGGTTATTTAATTGTTAATGAGTCAATTTAATTCAAACGTTGGCTTGTCTAGCAAGTTCAACGTTAGACGCCATCACGGCCTGAAGGTGGGATTTCAGGTTGTGACAATCGTGGAGGATGACCTGCGATCGCGGAGAACAAAACACTGTTGTAGAAAATCCAGAAAACCAACTAAGGCTTTTTGGCCAAAAGTGTCTGTTTGAACACCCAAAACATACGCGAGGCCCCCAAGACCTCAACCAAAATACCAACCGACCCTAATACCTCATTCAAGCTTGGCCGAGCCTTAAAAACACGTCTCATAACATCAAAATCATCAAATATGCATAGATTCAAGCCTAAGAACTTATGAAATTTCTAGAATTCACGTCCGATGCCAAAACACGTCTAAACTCATCCAAATGACCTCAAATTTTGCAAACATGTCATAAATGACATTACGGACCTGCTGTCACTTTTGGAGTTCCATTCCGAGTTCGATATCAAAATCTCACCTATCGGCCGAAATCGCCGAAATTCCAACTTTAGCCAATTCAATCCTAAATTTACAACCGACCTCGAAAACACATTCCAAACACGCTCCTAAACCCGAAATCACCCAACGGAGCTAACGGAGTCGACGAAATTCCATTCCAGATCCGTCTTCACACACTTCTAGTTATAGCCTGAGTTCAAAAGCAAAAATCCTTATTTAAGGACTAAGTGTCCAAAATCACTCCGGATTTCATCACTCAACGCTCCGACAAGTTTCATTAATATAAATAGACATGGGAGAGGAAGTTATTAGGGTATCAGGGCGCTAACTCTCAAAACGACCGACTGGATCGTTACATAATGGATGTGGATTCTATTGTCGATCTGACTCGTCGTGAATTTATGCGATAAGAACAACAACGAATAATGTATAAAAGAAGTCAACAATATCCACAATCACAACCACAACAATCCTCTGCCCCATTCACTAATACTATAATGTGGTGTATCTGAAAACGACATACCTCCCTACTAAGTTATTATGCTATTACCGTAGTTTCAATTTTTATGTATTTTCAATTTTGATGTATTTCCAATTTTAATGTATTTTCATTTAATGTATTTTTCATTTTCACTTTTCAATTTTAGCAACATCTAATATTTTATATTCGCACCTTTCAATTTTAGCAACATCTAATATTTTATATTTGTACCATTCATTTTTTGAGATGATTATATATTTTTTGTATAATTATAACTTATAATAAAATTAACTTACAATTTTACATAAAATAATAAATGCACGAAAATTAATTTATCAAAATTATACAGCAAAATTTAGATGTAAAATTAATATTATAAAGATATTACACAAATATAATTAGGTATATATAAAGAGATAAATTAAAAGAGTTATATAATAAAAGTATAATAATAAAATATGCATAAATAGTAATGGAGGAGATGAATAGTGTACCCCATATTTGGAGGAACACTATTCATCCCCATTTTGGGGGCAAAAATGGAAAAGGTTGGAGCTTAATTATGGCAAAGGTTTTCCCCGTTATAGGAAAATGGGGGAAGGCTAGACATTTATTGCATCTTTATGAGCACAATCCTGTCCGATAACAGATATAACTGTTGTTTTCGATTTTAACTATTTTCTGCCTTTGATTCCACGTGGTACTCTCTTCTGCAATCACCTGACATCTGCATATTTTACCCTATGCATAAACCCCAAAATATTTCTAGTTTTTCAAGATAAATGAGGTGAACTTATGAACTTAGTCAAGTTTTCTGGTTAGCAACTTATGAACTTTAGTCAAATTTCTACCATTTGTCTGTTCTTTTGTAGCGGTTGGACATTTGAATCTTATTTGGTTATTATAGACACAAAAACTTAAAACTTTTTACACTAACTGTTTATATTTCGAAAGATAATACTACTATTTAATTTTTAAATAGTCAAATTAATTAACTAATTTTTATAAGCCGAAATGTGTGGAGAGTTGGCGAAATTCACAAAGGTCCCAAGTTAGTTATGCTTATTCCGTGCTATCGACAAAATATACTCCCTCAATTTAAATTTATGTAAATTTATGACTGGACACAAAGTGTTAAAAAAAGAGAGTAATTTTTCGAAATTATAATATAAAATAAAATATATTTATTGTGTGGCAATAAATCATTATATAAAATAAATCGTTCCAAATAAGAAAATGAATATTTTTTGCACTAATTAAAAATGAGTGAGAGGTAATATTTCGTAATCCGTAATATCTAGTCATGAGAGTGTCCAAGCAATTCACATCAGGACACTTGGTCCCAGTGTTTTAGCATATGCGATCAATAATTCCCTGAAGTCAGACTGTTAATTATAAACGTGTAGGGTGTAGTGTTGTCCTTTTGTCATAATTGCACCAGCATTTACACTTCAGAGATTCACAAATATAACTAGTGGTTGTCAAGATGTGAAGATTGGGAACCGGAAGCGGGGTAGTGCTGTGCGATATAGATAGCGGTTTTGTTTTAATCCGCAAAATTTAATCGGTCACGTTTTGTCTCATATATTTTTTTTACCCACATCTATCTACCTCATATTCACATTAACACTCACAATCACATCCGTATTCATCCGCCTCACTCCGCCCGACCCCGCTTAATTTCAATTTCTTCTTCTTCTTCAGTTAGTTTTATTTTTTTTTTGATCGTTTGGTTGGAAATTTTTCATGTCAATTAAGAATTTAAGGTGCGTGCAACAACAAACTGTTTTGCTAGGTTTCTTTTTTTTTTTCTTCAGGAAACAGGCTGAGGAGAAAAAAATAGCTAATACTAGATTCTAAAGGACTATCACACGCCATACTCATCATGTCTGAATTTCTCTGAATTTTTAGTCTTTCCATTTGAGATGTTTACAAATATATGCCAACACTCTATCTTTAACTTCTCAACAAGTAATTCACTATTTGAATTGTAGTGATAAATGCATAAACCAAAACCCCCAATAACAAAACTGATGAATCTAAAGCACTCACAATTAATCAACATGAATTATGAGAATTGACAGGTAACAACTATTAAAAGGGTCAACAAAAGAATGTGCTGAAGTTTGCAAGCGAAGAAGCAGGTGGAGGAGTGAAGAAGCTGATATTAATAAATAGGTGAAATACATAAAGCGTCTCTTTATGTTGCGATCATTTGAACACCTAAACTGAGGTCTTTTCAATTTAAATGTTTCACGTGACTAAAAAGTGAACTCGATAAACGCCCGACCTCATCAGTCCCCGTTGCGTATGTTACACCTCTGGTGTATATTATAAAAACGAATAAGAAGCCAACATGTGCATAAACAATATGAAATAAGCAATTAAAAGGCTTTTATTTATAAAAATTAAAACATACAGTTAAATAACATCAAATATTCCGTCTAATATTGCTTTAACACCTGAACTCTTTCTCTCTCATCGAATGCCACCCATCTTCATCTCTTCAATTAAGCTTGATTTAATTTGCATTTCTGTTGCAAAATTCAACATTTCTTTCTCATACCAAGTAGGATTAATTGTGGTTTGTTCGAATTGATTACCGGATCAAGATTTATCACTTGAAGGAAGGTCGTCCTAGGGTTTTGACAGCAGAGCTTTTGTGAAAAGGGGAGTCGGCTGTAAAGTGGCTTTGATTATTGCCTAATGGTATCTCTAGTTATGTATTTATGTATTTTAGTACTATATTACTGTTATGGTGCTATTAGATTAGGGTTATTTTTCTTCGAGAAAATCAAAATGCCAGGGGATATTAGAGGAATATATTGGTGTTGTTTTTCATCATGGGGGTCACTTTATTGTTGAAAAGTATGTTTTGGTGGGTGAAAAAATAGGGCATGTAGTGGACAATGACCATTTCTCTTCGCTCGAGCTTCTGTCTTACACAAAAGAAACCCTTGAAAATGCGCTATAACTCAGTTGGTGGATTCTTTGTTCAATGCCCTAAAACTCAGAAATTCTTTCCAATTAAAAATGACTATCAACTACTGACGAGCTCTAAACACACGCTAAAATATGCTCTCTAGTTGAATATAGTAAATTAAATATCGTATTCACAGGGATTGGAGATAAATAGTATTATCGTAGTTTGTAGCTAGATTGCTATCCAAGATGATCAACATTTGAAAGTTTTGTGATTTAAGCTAAATTTAACTAAGAGTCTAAACTATCGACGAGTGACAATCAACGCAATTATTAAGCAAAAGAAGTTATCAATTGGGAGAAGATAGGGTTGATATGATAGGTGAAAGACAAATGTTTGCGATTTAACTCTAGATAATTCACTTCTAACGTTAACGTGAGTCTCTCGAATTCACTTGGTTATTAGTTAAGTTCATTAGTAGAAACTCCGCTCTCGATTAAGTCTCAACCTCACAAGATGAACCAATTCTATGTACGTGAAGATATGCAAGAATTTCAAGTGGATTGGTCTGTAGGAGAACATGTTTCGATTATCCTCCTAACTTAGTTAAATCAACAATTAAACTAGCCTCTTTCTATTACTAAGATGAATTAATGACTTCAACCAGCAAAATATAAAGTAACACTATCACAAGTTATGCATCTCTCGATTATATGAACTAGTGAATATAGAAGCAATGATTAAAACATCCAAAATGATTCAATACATAAAACTAGAGTTAATTATCAAAAAACAAGTATCAATACACAAAATCCATCAAACCCTAAAAAGAACTACTCCATGGATATGGAGTAATTCATCACAATTAGTTTAAAGTAAAGAAAAACATAAAACAATCCAAACCATTGTCTTGAGTTGGGATTCAATGATGGATTCATTGTGCTCATGCTTATCCAACTTCTTCTTAGCCTCCTTAGGTCATAGATGTGTCAAAAGTCCTCAAAATACCGTTTTTTCATGTATATATACCAAGAAATGTCGGGCCTAAACACATACACCTTCTCCTACGCGAAAAAAGAAACTTTTTTCGGACAGGACGTGCGCGACTGCGCACCTGGAAGTGTGCCCGCGCACTTGGCCGCGCACTTTTCTCACTGGTCTGCTCCATATGCGCGGTCAGTGCATGGCCGCGCACTTTCTGCACACGTTTCACTATATTATGTTGGGAATTTAGAAATGCGTATATCATGAAAGTTGTAGCCCTTCTAATTGACTTTCCAACAATATATTGTGGAGAAAAAGCGGAGTCCTAAGTAAAATGTTATGTGCATTTTACTAGACACTGCGCAGTATGCCTGCTCGATTCTTCGTTCGTTCTAACCTATCATTTGATCCTCGAACATGATACCGACTTAATTCCTTGGGATTTTACTCAGACTTCAAATCTCCAAATCACTTGAATTCATTCCATAACATTTACATAGCTCGGAATCACTACTACAAGACATAATACATACAATTAGTGCAAAACACTAGCGATTAAAGCTCAACCTCAACTAAAGTGCAATAAATTGGAATGTAATAATTGACTAAAATTTGAGATTATAGCTTACCATCAACACCCCACACTTAACCATTTCTCTTCCTCGATCAATCAAACCACACTTTAATATAGACACAACCTTACTAAGAAACACTCCTAACTCATCACACCAAGAATATTAAAAATAGACTAAGCACAATAGTGTAACATCTTCACCTTAAGAATTGACTCACAAGTACAATGCATTATTCACAATTTAATAGCACAAAGGTCAACGAAATTACCTTTCCTTCATGAATCATGTTTTCTCACACAACAAAAGAGAGTAGTTCCACACACCATAGAATTTAATAACAATTAAGATCTCAAGATAGAAAGAATTTGCTCACTCTCAGAATAACATTCATATGCCACAAAAGATGAACCATAGGCTTGTCGGTAGTGTATTACTTTATTGAGCTCATTCAGTCAAGGATCAAGTAGGACTTTTTATCGATTGTAATGTAGGTTGCTGGATGGGTATGATACATTCAGATATAAGAGTGACTATACCTCCCAAAAAATATTAATACATACACTTTAATAGTTGAAACCCCACACTTATGTCAAATCATAACTCCACCTTCACATTAATATACATTAACTCCCAAATTATTTAAGCACATGTACATCAAGAGTCACCACTATCAAAGAATATTTTTTCACAACAATACAATATTTTTTTCTTTCTTTTTCAATTCAAGTGGATCTTACTTTTTCAAAACAATGCAACTTTCTCCTTATTTCAACAGTTCCACTCAAAAACCAAACCAACCACCACACACTTCATCTTTTACAAAGTTCATAACAATTTCAAGACCTCACGAGAGCAACAAGGTTCAAAACAGATAGTAAATAAAAACAATTGGTAAGGCTTCAAATGTGGTTGCCAAAGAAACAAGATTATAGGCTCAAAGGGGTTAACTAAGATACATAATAATTAGGTGGATACAACACATAACTGGCTCAACAAAGAAATGCCTATATCACTTCCAAGATTGAATAAAACTTCTATTTCACTTTGCAAACACACGGGGCAAGTTCTAGACATCAAATGCAATGCAATCTCACACACATATAGCACATGACTCACTCAATATTGGACTCTCAAGATACTTTAGTCAAAGCAGTTAAGCGAAGTTAAGAACATATAATTTAAGGTACTTATACAAGAGCCAAAAACTGAGCCTAAGCACCACAACTAATGCACTTACTATTCTCAAGGCATAACAAAGTCAAGAAATATTGCTTTCAATTCAAATTATAGCACAAGGTTCCCTACTCCTAACAAAAATAAGAACTAACTACACCCGGTTCAAACAAAACCCTTGAAGAAGACCACGACACAAAAAAAAACAAGGGGGAATTAATACACTAACTACAAAAGAAAATCTTTTTTGTCTTTTTCTTTCGACTTAATTCCCTCAAGAAGCCTGGAAAGCGATATCCGTCATCGGGAAAAATTGAAATTTTAAAATTTTAATGTTTTTCTTTTCATTTTTTCTACTACTCAAATAAAAAAAGCAAACAAAAATCAAGCTAAATACAGAAAAAACTAAGACTAATATACTTATAACATACAATTATCCCCCGTTCGATGAGCTTGAAACACACACTAAAATTATGCTCACTGGTTGAATATAATATAGATAATATTGTATCCACATGGATTGGATTTAAACAGCGGTTTCGTAGCTTCTAGTCTTATTGCTATTCAAGATGATCAATAATTTGGAGTTTTGTGAATTAAAACCAAAATTTGATGAGTTTTCTAACTATTGGCTAATGACAATTTCAACAAGTGTAAGCAAGAAGATATCAATAGGAGGAAATAGGGGTTGATTGGATAGGTGCAAGATACTTGTTTGGGAATTAATTCTAGTTATTTTACTCTATGGTTCAAGTCAGTCTCTCGAATTCACTCTATTATTAGTTTGAACGTTCAGTAGAAACTTCTCTCTCAATTAAGTCTCAACCTCATTATATAAACTAAGTTAAGATCAGTGAAGATATACAACAAATCGTAGTGGGTTAATATTTAGGAGAAACTCTTTCGATTATCCTCCTAACTGGGTCTAAGCATTAATTCAACTAGACTCTTCCGATTACTAATAAGAATCAATGAATTCAACCAACAAGAAAGTGCAAAACATCACAAGTTATGCCTCTTTCGATTACATAAACATGTGAATATGTATGCAATAATAAAAATACCCAAATGATTCAATACACAAACATTAGAGTTAATCACAAACAATTCTCAACAAACCAAATCCATCAATCCCTAAAGAAGAATTACACCATGGATATGGAGAAATTCATAAAAATTAAGTTTAAGTCAAAGAAAAACATTAAACATTCAAACCCTCGTCTTGAGTGAGAATGAATGGTGAAATCCTTGTGCTCTTGCTTCTCCCTCTTCTCCTTAGCTTTCTTAGGTCTAAATTATGTCAAAAGTCCTCAAAATACTGTTTTCCCATGTATATACACCAACTAGGTCGGGCCCAAATCATTACACCTTCTCCTACGCAAAAAAGGACACCTTTCCCATAAAGGACGTGCGCGGCCGCGCACCTGGAAGTGTGCATGCGCACTTGGTCGCACACTTTTCACACTGTTCTTCTCCATATGCGTGGTCAATGCGCGGCCGCGCATTTTTCACGTAATTTTCACCCTGTTTTGTTGGGAAGTTTGTAACGACCTGGCCGGCCGTTTTGAGAGATAGAGCCCCGATCCCCTATTAAATACTTTCCCCGTATCTTTTCTGCTATTATGGGTTGCCGGAAGGGTTTGTGTTGAGTTTGTGAAATGAATTGAGATTCTTAATCTCTTAGTTGGGAGCTTAAGTTGAAAAAGTTGACCGAATGTCAATTTATGTGTAACGGCCTCGATATGAATTTTGATGGTTCCATTAGCTCCGTTAAGTGATTTTGGACTTAGGAGCGCGTCCAAAATGTGATAGATTTAGGCTTGAATTGGTGAAAGTTGGAATTTTAGCGATTTTGGTCAGCAATAGAAATTTTAATATCAAGTACAGAATGGAATTCCGGAAGTGGGAGTAGGTTCTAGCATCATTTTTGACTTATGTGTAAAATTTGTAGTCATTCGGACTAGATTTGATATGTTTCGACGTCGTTTGTAGTATTTAAAAATTTCAAAGTTTATTAGGCTTGAATCCGTGCATAATTCGTATTTTTCATGTTGTTTGATGTTGTTTGAAGGCTTGACTACGTTCGTATGGCGTTTTAGGACTGGTTGGTATGTTTGGTTGAGGTCCCGGGGGCCTCGGGTGAGTTTTGGGTGCTTAACAGATGACATTTTGACTGAGGAATGTTGCTGAAGAATTTCTGGTTTTTGGTGTTCCGCACATGCGGAGGGGAGATCGCATGTGCAGATTCACACGTGCGGAATGAGAAGCAGAGGTGAGATTTTTAGTCAAGCTGTTCATTGTGCATAGGTGCAAGAAGGGAGCCACATCTGCTCATTCGTAGAAGCGAAAAGGGGCGGTCTAGCAGGGTAACAGATGCGAAAGGCCATCCGCAGAAGCGGGCCCGCAGGTGCGTGCCTTTGTCCGCAGGAGCAAAGTTTGGACTTTAAGTCATTTCCGCACATGTGAGGGATTTTACTCAGATGTGACAGTAGGTCCGCAGATGTGGAATCACTGGGCAAAAGAATGGGCAGAATCAAGGGTTCGTGTTTATATTCACAATATTCGATATTGAGCTCGGGAGAAGGCGATTTTTCGAGGGTTTTGAAAAGGAAAACATTGGGTAATGATTCCTTATCCTATTTTTGTCACATTTCATTAATCTATTTTTGTTTTCTTCATCAAACCAAGGAATTTGAGTGAGAAAATGGGAAATTGGGGGAAAACTTTCTCCAATCAAATTTCCAAGGTTTGAGTGGGATTTAGGCATCAGATTTGGATGATTTTTGTACGAATGAACTCGTAAGTGAACGGGTGTTCTTATTTGATAACTTTTACCCATTTCCGAGACGTGGACCTGGGGAGGCTTTTTGGGCATTTTTCGATTCTCTTGCCTTAGCTTCGATTTCACTAGATAGATTTGTAACTTGTTGCTATATTTACATTTATGTAATTGATTTGATTAGATTTGGGCCACTTGTAGTTGGATACTGGTGGAAAGAGCGTGGTTTCGAATTGATTTGAGCTTGGTTTGAGGTAAGTGGCTTGCCTAACCTTGTGTGGGGGAACGTCCCCGTAGTATTTGGTACTGTTTCATATGTGAGTGACATGTACGTGAGGTGATGAGTACGTACTCGGCTATTTGTCGTAAAACTCCATTTTTTACTAAATCATAACTTCTTTTCTCCTTGTTTGAACTACACTAGCATATGTGAATACCTTGTTTAGATTAGAGGAGCATGCCTACGTGTTTTGACTATCTATTTGAACTTTGTGCTGCATGTTTAGTGAAATTCATGTTTTCCTTGGTTTGAACTTAGCCTAAACTGGAGTTTTTTTGTTGTAACTATTATGTTTATTGGTTGAGCTGCATAAATACTTTGGTACACGGAACGTTATTCCAGGAGATCCCCATGTACTGCATATTTACTTTTGGACTACGCAATGGTATTCTGGGTGATCCCCTAACTCTGTATACTTAATTTGGGACTACATAATGGTATTCCGGGAGATTCCCCTACACTTACGTTTGGGACTATGGGACGGTATCCCGGGAGATCCCTCTTTTGTTATTACTATGTTCTGAGTTGAGGACTTTCTTTTACTTCTATTCCTGTAGATTCCGTATTCGTTTTTACTTATATTTCTTTTTGTCTTATTTCATTATATTTATACCGGTAGGGACCTGACCTGACCTCATCACTACTCAACCGAGGATAGGTTTGGCACTTACCGGGTACCATTGTGGTGTACTCAAGGCCTACCTACACATGATTTTGTGTGCAGATCCATGTGCCTCTCGTCTGCCTCAGTATTAGTCCAGCAGCAGCAACCACCGGAGACTTCAAGGTATATATGCACGTGTCCGCAAATCCTTGGAGTCCCCTCTTTCTTTTACTTTGTTTCCCTCTTGTAGTTCTTAGACTCCTTGTATAGCAAACTATAAATAGTTTTCGTAGAGCTTGTGACTCATGGTTCCAAGTTTTGGGAAGTGTTGTGCATAAATTGGTAGATTGGTTTCAGTTGCATATGCCGAGCGACATTTTACCTTTATATAGCCATTTTTGATGCTTAGTTGTTTTCTTTATATTCTTTATTTTTCGTTATTTCAATGTTAATAGGCTTACCTAGTCGTAGCGACTAGGTTCCATCACGACGTCTTTAGGAGGGGGGAAAATGGGTCGTGACAAGTTGGTATCAGAGCCCTAGTTTCATAATTATCATGAGTCACAAGCTGGTTTATTAATGTCTCGCGTATCGGTGCGGAGACGTCCGTACTTATCTTCGGAAGGCTGTAGAACTATTAATAAACAATCATACTTCTTTGATTTCCTTATTGTGCGAGTTATTGACATCAAAATTTTAAAATTTTCTATTATATTCTTCTCACATATGGTGAGGACCCGCACTGAGAGATTTGGCGATCAGTCACCCGAGCCCCCTGCCAAAGCCGCTAGAGGTCGGGGTCGGGGTAGAGGACGACCATGCGCTGCACCCAGAGCACCGGCGCGGGTTGCGTCAGAGGATCCCCCAGCAGCTCCAGCTGGAGGACTGGCACCAGAGGTTCCTATTGCTTCTCCTGCCCTCCAGGAGACTTTGGATCAGTTCGTGAGCATGTTCAGCACTTCAGCTCATGCTTGACTGATTTCGATAGCTCCCGCCACATCTCAGGCAGGGGGAGGGGCACAGATGCTTGCAGCCCATACTCCTGAGCAGAGAGTCCAGGTTGATCAGGCCCCGACGTTTATTCCTATGCCTCTAGTGGCTCCGGTTCAGCATGAGACCAAGGTAGCTGCTTCTGAGGTAGAGCAGCTCAGACTTGAGAGGTACAAAAAGTACCACTCACCCAATTTTAGCGAATAGCTTCAGAGGATTCTTAGGGTTTTCTTGAGGAGTTTCATCGTATCCTCCGCACTATGGGCATAGAGGAGATGAGTCGGGTTTCTTTCACCGCCTTTTAGCTGAGAGGAGCGGCTTATCAGTGGTGGCGTGCCTATGAGTTGAGTAGTACGGACGAGGAAGCCTCACTCACTTGGACTCAGTTCTCAAATATGTTTTTGTGTAATTATGTCCCTCAGAGCCTCAGAGATGCTTGGCGTAGAGTTTTTGAGTACATGCGCCAGGGTTCTATGCAGTTTGTTTCAGTGAGTTGGCTCGACATGGACCGGCTTCGGTTGCTACAGTCAGAGAGAGGTTCCGTCGCTTCATTGAGGGAATCCAATCTAGTATTCAGACCGGTATGGCCAGGGAGTATGAGATGGACATCACTTATCAGCGGGTCGTGAGTATTGCCAGGAGAATGGAGGGCATGCTTGCCCGGGACAAAGAGGAGAGAGAGTCTAAGAGGTCTCGAGAGACTGACCATTATTCAGGAGCTTGTGTGCCAGTAGCACGCCATGATAGGGGTTTTGTGAGTCGCCCTATTCATTCATCTCTTCCATCACCCAGCGGTGCTCCAGCTCCTCTTAGACCTCAGAAGCCTTATTATGTACCGTCGGTATCTAGTGTGCCTCCCGCTCGAGGTGCTAATACCAGCCAGTCTAGCAGGCCAGGTCCGAGTCAGTCTCAGCCACCGCGTCCTATGAGGGGTTATTTTGAGTGTGGTGATACTCGTCATATGGTTAAGGATTGACCCAAACTCAAGAGGGGTGCAACTCCACAGATTTCTCAGCCACCGCATGCTTCACCAGGTCCTCCAGCAATTCTTCTAGCCCCAGCTTCCACCCCACCTACTCAAGCAGCTCAAGGTGGAGGTTGAGGTCTCCCTAGCGGGGGAGGACAGGCTAGGTATTATGGCCTTCCATCCCGTTCAGAGGGAGTTGCTTCAGAGGGAGTTGCTTCAGAGGTTCCCCATTATGCTATTATTAATTGCCACGCTAAGACTGTAACGATGGCTATGCCAATCTTACTGCGATTAGAGTGGAGAGGTACCTTAGAATATACTCCCCTCAGGGTCATTTCATTTCTTAAAGCTCAGTGAATGGTTGAGAAGATGTGTGATTCGTATTTGGTCTATGTGAGAGATGTCACTATTCATACCCCTACAGTTGAGTCAGTTCCAATAGTGAGGGACTTACCTGATGTGTTTCCTGCTGATCTTCCGAGCATGCCGCTCGACAGAGATATTGATTTTGGCATTGATTTGTTGTCGGGCACTCAACCCATATCTATTCCTCCTTACTGTATGGCTCCTCCTGAGTTGAAGGAGTTGAAGGAAAAGTTGCAGGAGCTACTTGATAAGGGTTTCATTAGACCCAGTGTGTCACCTTGGGGTGCTCTTGTCTTGTTTGTGAAGAAAAAGGATGGATATATGCATATGTGTATTGATTATAACAAGGTTACAGTAAAGAACAAGTATCCATTGCCTTGCATTGATGATTTATTTGATCAGTTACATGGTGCCATGGTGTTTTCCAAGATTTACTTGCGTTCTGGTTGTCATCAGTTGAATATTTGGAAGTTGGATATCGCGAAGATTGCTTTCAGGACCATATATTGTCATTATGGCTTTCTTGTCATTTCTATTGGGATGACCAACCCAGCAGCCTTTATGCATATGATGCACAATGTGTCCTGGACTTATCTTGATTCTTTTTTCATTATGTTTATTGATGACATTCTGGTGTATTACCGGTCTCATGAAGATCATGAGTAGCACCTGAGGGCCGTGCTTCAGGCTTTGAGGGAGAAGAGATTGTATGCAAAATTTTCTAAGTGTGAATTCTGGCTTGATTCAGTGGCATTCTTGGGTCACGTAGTATCTTGTGATAGGATCAAGGTAGATCCCAAGAAGGTGGAGGCAGTGCAGAGTTGGCTTAGACCATCATCAGCTATGGAGATCCGCAGTTTCCTTGGTTGGGTGAATATTACCGTCGCTTTGTAGAGGGGTTTTCATGTATTGGAGCACCTATGACCAGGTTGACTCAGAAGGGTGATCCGTTTAGGTGAACCAAGGAGTGTGAGGAGAGCTTTCAGAAGCTCAAGACGGCTTTGACTAAAGCTCCAGTATTGGTATTGCCTACAAGTTAGGGTTCTTACAATATCTATTGTGATGCCTAAATGGTTGGTCTTGGAGCGGTGTTGATGCAGGATGGTAGGGTGATTGCCTACACGTCCAAATAGTTGAGGGTGCATGAGAAGAATTATCATGTCCGTGATTTTGAGTTAGCAGCTATTGTTTACGCCTTGAAGATCAGGCGCCATTATTTGTACGATGTTCCTTGTGAGATCTACTCTAATCATCGGAGTTTGCAGCACCAGTTAAAGCAAAATAACTTTAATTTGTGTCAGCGGAGGTGGTTGGAGCTACTTAATGATTATGACATCACTATATTGTACCACTCGAGGAAGGCCAATGTAGTGGCCGACGCCTTCAGTCACCGGGCGGAGAGTTTGGGGAGTTTTGCAAACCTTCCGGCAACAGAGAGGCCCTTAGCATTGGATGTTCAGGACTTAGCCAACCAATTCGTGATATTGGATATTTCAGAGCCGAGCCGAGTATTAGCTTGTATGGTCGCTCGTTCTTCTCTTTATGATCGCATCAGGGAGCGCCTGTATGATAACCCCTCTTTTCTAGTCCTTCAAGATAGGTTTCAACGAGGTGATGCTAGAGATATGACTATTGGTGATGATGGTGTGATGAGGATGTATGGCCAGATATGTGTGACCAATGTGGATGGGCTTCGGGAGTTAATTCTTGATGAGGCCCACAACTCGCGGTGTTCCATCCATTCGGGTGCTGCAAAGATGTACCATGATTCGAGACAACACTATTGGTGGAGGAGGATGAAGAAAGATATAGTTGGGTTTGTGGCAAGGTGTCTCAACTGTCAGCAAGTTAAGTATGAGCATCAGAGACTGGGTGGCTTGCTTTAGAGGTTAGAGATCCCAGAGTGGAAGTTGGAGCTGATCACCATGGATTATGTAGTAGGACTTCCACAGACTTTGAGAAAGTTTGATGCTATTTGGGTGATCGTGGATCGGCTGATCAAGTCAGCTCATTTCATCTTAGTGATGACTACATACTCTTCAGAGAGGTTGGCTAAGATTTACATCAAAGAAATTGTCCGCCTTCATGGAGTCCCAGTTTCTATCATTTCAGACAGAGGTACACAATTCACATCACGGTTATGGAGAGTCGTACAACAGGAGTTGGGTACTAGGGTGGAGCTGCGCACAACCTTTCACCCTCGGATGGACAGGCAATCCGAGCCCACGATTCAGATTCTAGAGGATATGCTCTATGCTAGTGTGATGAAGTTTGAAGGGTCATGGGACCAATTTTTTCCACTTGCGGAGTTTGCCTACAACAATAGCTACCAATCCAGTATTCAGATGGCACCATATAAGGCTTTGTATGGTAGGCGGCGTTAGTCCCTAGTGCGTTGGTTCGAGCTCGGCGAGGCCCGATTGTTGGGTATTGACTTGGTCCAGGATTCCCTGGATAAGGTGAATGTGATTAAGGATAGACTTCGCACAACTCAGTCCAGACAGAAGAGTTATGCGGACCGGAAGGTTCGCGATTTAGAATTCATGGTTGGAGAGCGGGTCTTGCTTCGGGTATCGCCTATGAAAGGCGTCATGAGGTTCGGGAAGAATGGAAAGCTGAGCTCAAGGTTCATTGGTCCTTTTGAGATATTGCGGCCTGTTGGGGAGGTTGCTTATGAGCTTGCCTTACCTCTCAGCCTAGTAAGGGTTCATCTGGCATTCTACGTTTCTATGCTCTGGAAGTATCACAGTGATCCGACTCATGTGTTGGATTTAAACTCAGTCCAGTTGGACAAGGATCTATCTTATGTTAAGGAGCCAGTGGCCATCTTGGGACAAGCAGGTCAGAAAGCTAAGTTCAAAGAACATTGCTTTAGTAAAATTCCAATAGAGGGGTCAGCCGGTCGAGGAGGCAACTTGGGAGACCGAGCAGGATATGTGCAACCATTACCCTCATATTTTTACAGCTTCGGGTATGTCTTTATACTCGTTCGAGGGCGAATGATTGTTTTAAGAAGGGGAGGATGTAACGACCCGAACAGTCTTTTTGAGAGTTAGAGCCCCGATCCCCAATTAGCTATTTTCCCCGTATCTTTTCTGCTATTTTAGGTTGACGTGAGGGTTGGTGTTGACTTTTTGAAATGAATTGAGACATTAGTCTCTTATTTGGGAGCTTAAGTTGGAAAACTCGACCGGATGTCGACTTGTGTGTAACTGTCACGACCCAAACAGGAGGATCATAACTAGCACCCGGGCCGTACTTGTCGAGCACCAACATACATTTTATCTAACCTTCTTATTATCTTAAGGGATAACGAGATTAAATGGTAGATATGGATCATGAACATACATCACATGGGATGACAATATTGCTAAGAAACTACATAAAAGGTACGAGCTACAACGCTGCCATGAAAGGCTATACAACAAAAATTAGCCAACAAGGCATATCAAACTATACATGAGTCGACACTTGTCTATGAGCCTCTAAAGGAGCATAAGTAATGCAACATAGCCGGAACAAGGCCTCGGCATACCCATAATATCTATAGCAAAAATGCATACCAAGACCACGGCAAGTCCGAAGAAGGGATCTCGCCTATAACCGCTGAACTAGAAAGCCTACTGTGGTGGGGGAGCTACGTCTACCGTTCTATCCGGACCTGCAGCACGACATGCAACGTCCACAAATAAAAGGGACGTTAGTACGAATAAAGTACTGAGTATGTAAGTCAGGAAAGCATAAGTAAGAACAATAATGTAAACGGGGATAGAGAATAAACAACCTGTAACATCTGGGTACCTCTGAGGGATAGTGACATGAAATGTGTGATACATACATATATATACGTAAACCTTTTAAACATCCGCCTCTGTGGGTATCATCATCATCATATCTTACCCGGCCACGTGGATCTCGGTAAACCCAGTTGATCAGTGGTTGCACAATAGGTGCCATACCCGGCCGACTATAGCGCGACTCGGTAGAGTAAAATAGCTACATATATATATATATATATATAATGCATGTAGGACTCATTGGAATCATATTCTGAACCTTTCGGAGTGACGTAAGGTCGATATTCTCCGTACACGTTGTTAGGATTAACTCTTCATCAACAATCGTATAATAATCATGAAGTACCAACAACATTGATAACATAAGAATAAGAGAAGCAACCTCAACATCAATTGTTCCACAAGAAGGAAAACAATGTACGTATTGCTAGCTTCTAAGAGTAGAGTATCTTGGAAAGCTCGTTCATTGCATTATGTACAATCGGAGTCGTGCAAAATAATGAAAGGGATAGCCTCACATACCTTGTATATACTGCCCCAACCTCAAGCTACGCAAATGTCACAACTCCTTAATTTACAATAAGAGAAACGACACTATCGTTATCGTTTAAGTGTCATAATCGACCACAACCTATTTTACGATGAAACAGACAGCACCTCCCCTATATATATGACTTCACACAAGTAAAAACAATCACCAAACAGCCCAAACAACATCAATAATAATCATATTGAAGCCTCCCAAAACAATCCACACACAACCTAATTACTATATACATAAGACGACCACCATAGTCGTGTCAAACGACCCAGAAATGTTACAACGAACGACCAAACCACAACCCTAAATCTATATGGTGTTTCTCCACACCCCTCCTCCTACAAAACTCAACAAAACAGTAGTAAAACACGCATCTTAACAGCAATACAAAACAGTCCGCTACAAGTCAAATATCTCGAACTCACGGCTTCCGATCACCGTCCCGTGAGTTCTAACTATTAGGAAACACATTTATCAACCTTACTTGATATTTAAACAATTAAATACAGATATTAGACGTTTCTTAACCATGAAGTACCTTCCAAAACGCAAACTACAAAGAAAAAGGAGAGCAGTATAATGACACTTACGTCGTAGGGATCGTTTTGATGTTATCACTTCTCGATTTCATGTCCGGGATGCTAAACTTCTTTCAACACTAGAAGATATCTTGAGGTTATGTTTATGGGTGTTCTATGGTCGAGTTATGCTGAAAAATGAAGAGAAAACCGACCTAAGACTTATATATATCAACTTTGGAAAAGTCAAAGAGGTGCTAGCTTGGCACCCTAGGAATGGTCCATCTTCCGACGCTTATATCTTTTTATTCCATTGTCGTACGAACGAACTGTTAAGAGATTTGGAAACTAAATTCCAAGACAATCAATTTGGTACATAATATGTCCCTATAAGACCTCATATTAGACATGAAATATATTGCTCAAAGAGCTTTAGTGACACACCTACTTGTCACTTATGATGTTTGTGCAGTCTTGCAAAACTGCAAATATCTCTCTACTCCTATGTCGTATTGATGAACGGTGTATGTTTTGGAAACTAGACTCTTAGATATTCAATTTTGTAGGTATATCATCCACTAATTCTAAGTATATTGGGAGAAAAAGTGAAGCTACATTCGACCTAAGTTTCAACAAATTTATGAATGTAACTTGTGAAGACCTATTCCAACTTCTGTTCCACGGCTTGCTTGACTTCAAAACGTAGCACACGAATATCATATGAAAACATTAACTCATAGCATAAACTCCTTATAATTTAATGAACCATAGTCTCACCCTAAAGTACATGTTATAACATTCCAAACTCGTCGTCTTTTGACGAAACGTATTTTCTTCAGTTGGTTTAGCTTCTAAGCTTTCCAACCCTCTTGGTACTCGTTATTCATGATCTTAAATATTTGTACCTACAAGGTAACATGATTAACTTACTTTGTATGCTTCCAAATATAATCTTATTTCTGAGCTTACATCAATTGACTTACGACGTACTCTCACGTACAAAAAACATGGGGTGTAACATCATCCCCCTCGTTGGAATGTTCGTCCTCGAATATTGAGTAATGCACTTATCCGTCTCTTAATTAATAACTCTTACGAATACATTAATATTGTCTTTTCCATCTAAGGAGTTGTTAGGTGAATAAATCCAAAGGCTAGTGCATCCCCCCCCCCTTTAGGCCTCTTTCTCACACCACGACTTGTGGTCGAATTCCTTCCAATATCCTAACTCTTTCTACCTTCTTTCATGCAACCTGTACGATTCTAACCTTGAATGTGCACCAATGCGACTCTTATCTCCGTTTTCCATTAGCTTTTAACCAATTTCTAGGCTTTACTTTGTGAACATATATAGTACCATGACAAGCTGTCCCTCTGGGCATCTATAGGTGTACTAAAGTTCTTTTCTTGCTACTTTGTTGAACTTACGACTATTTCTATATCTTGCTTCATAGCCTCAGTCATATATTCTTATGGATTTATCATAACTAGGTTGGTCATATTGTACCATAACTCTTACTTTGGTTAGTTATTATTGAGGCCTGCCACCCAACTCCAGGTTACTCTCTCACCGCTTATCCTATATGTATAAATGTAAGCTATTTAATGCTTTCTTATTACTATTCATCTTAATAATGACAGCCTAATCTCATCTCATACTTTGTAACTTTTATCCATCTATGTTGATTCACCTTAATGTTGATCTATAACCTACCATTGATAACTTGAAACCTCTTATGTAATATATCGTCACTAGGGATCACGTCTCATCGGGGGAATATCGGAAGTGATTTTCCTGATCCACTTAGGGACGATACTATACTCCAATAATTGTATTTCATAGCATCCCAATGTGATTCATCCTATGGGGGTATTCTAATCCCGTGCAGTTCATGAAATCCTTGTTCTCAAAATCATTACTCAATCAAAGGCCTAAACGCCATCCTCTTATCATTTATCATAATTACACCCTTACTTTAATACCATGGTAACATTCTATCTCTTCTAAATGCTCCTAATTTTAAACTCCTTTGAGTTCACTCATGATACACTGAGCTTTTCATAACTTTATGGAAACCATCAGCTCTCTTGTTGTGATGGGTTTAATCACGAGGAACTACCTATTCTAGTCACCTTCTCACTCACCTTTTCTTATCCTTACTCCTGTCTAGCTAAAACCTTGTTGCTCTACCATACTTTAGCTTGCGACCTACGCATATCTTTTTATACTAATCGCAATCTTCCTTTTAACATGCTAGCACCATAGATTTCCTTTCATGCCTTCTCAGTTGTCTTTAAATGTAAGCAATTACTTTTCCTGGTCGTTCTGTCACTTGCTGCATGGATACTTGGCTTATCTTAGTGCCCACGAATACGGGAGTTCCCTGTAACTCATATGATCTCAATTATCAAATTTTGTTTTTTTTCTTTTTCCCGTTCATTAAACACGATAGGTGCCACTTTCCTGTGGAGTGCATACGACATTATAGTGAGACTGCTTTTACAAGATCATTTCTTCTTTAGGTCATGATAGCTTCGTTGCAGTGCTTAGGGAAGAACTTCTGACTCTTATGAAGCTATGACCTTATTGCATTGTATACCCCACAGTATTTCCGATGTTCTTACTCGCCTATCATTATCCTTAGTTACTTACCTCCGTGCCCTTGTGCTCGTAAGGTTGCTCCTGAATTGAAATTTCAGTTGTCTCCCTTGTGGAACTCTCTTTTATTTTCGTAACACTTACATTATACCTTATACTACCCAACTATTGTCTGAATATTTCTCGAGGATTACGATGTCGGATCTGAAGATTGAATTTCCTATGCTAGGTTTCACTACGTTTATCTTGCATGATCTACTGATTTGTCTGTATCCTCCTATCTAGCCATAGCTAGTCTATTCCTGAATCAACTACCGACTACCTGCTGGTCCACTCTCATATCTACATTTTAGGTAACGCCTCTTGGGTTATGTCCTTTGTCTTAACTTACCTCTCGTACGGGATCTTTATGTATCAAGTGTTCATTCACACTTATTTATCAATATTATCATGTGCGAAACCCTTATTGATTCTCCCCGACGTCATGCTTGCATAATGTTCTGGATATTATATCTATAGGATATGAATAAATGCAATCTCATTCCTTTCACCTTTTTACCGCGTTCTTCCTTTACCATTCTATTGTTACCTCTTCCTCTTTGGCATTTTGTTTTCACATATTACCCGCTTTGTGGTAACCCTTCTACACCGGGGATAATTGAATTTCTTACGCACAAGGGTGACACCTGGTGTAACTGGCACCTTTAGTCCCTTAAGCTTAACTCTGCTCATAGTGCTTGCTTTAGGAAAGCGTCTTCGTGAATGACCTTTAAAGGTTATTCTTCCATTGTTCATTCTATTATTGTCGAAACACTATCTTTGAAACTATGTCGACTATTACTAATTCCTTTGATCCCTAATTCATGTTCGATTTTTTTTACTATCCCATACTAATTTCTATTACTGGGGGGTCTAGCTTTTACTTCTGGTTATCACGTTAGAGTCACGAACTTATTTCTCTAAATGAGGATGTGACTTTATGACCTATGCTCTTTTGTTGCCTCGAGGCCTGTTACCTCTTGTCTTTTTCTTCCCTTGACTATAGATTCGGTAATACTGTCATTTTTTATGATCTACCATTGTCATCCACGTATCACATCTTACTCATAATGCTTTCTTAACTCTCTTCTCATTTCCATGATATCATTTATATCTATCACTTTATTCTAAAAACTCCAAACAAACGTTCCTTAACTTTTAGCTCCTCCTACTTCATCTCACCAGTTCTTTGGGACGCCTAACATTCTCTCTTTTTTTGTTACTAGGGGTTGGGTCATACTAAAGTAAATATTTATTCCTTCTAGGATCCCACTGTCGATCTTCTGAAATTTCTGAATATTCTAGTATTCATATCAGACTGTACTATTCTAGAGTTCACAATATGCGTCTCTCACAAGGAGATCTATTACCATATTTGCACTATCCTTTGGAACTCTTAGCTAATGATAATAATCATCCACCAATTTGGGTTACTTTAACCCCAGATGGATCCTGATATCCCTTCCTTCTCTTAAATTATTTCAGTTAGCTCCCATAGGGCATAATTGAGACGGGTATGGCCAATTGTACATACCTCTATTACAATTGTAAGTAATTCAATATGCTTGTATTTCTCTGCTTGAATCGTAAATACTGACAATCTTCATTAATTGGGCACCTCATACCCTTTTTCATCTTGCTTCTTTTTCTTGTTGAAACTTGTATCTATCTTCTGAATCTCTCATTTCTTTTTACCATATGAGTAGATAGATATTCTTGCATTAGAGCTCCTTATTAAGAAATTTACACATCTTAGTACACACATGATCTGCTGAAGACCTTACATTTATTCATCATAGGCATCATGCAAAATCGAGTTCCTCTGACTAAACTCTTTCACAACCACATGCAATCCCTTACCAACTGTCTTTCTAGATGTATGCATCGTCGTATGTTAAATAAGATAGAATTGAGGAAATTAAGTTCTTACGACTGAGATCTACCACACGATCTAGAGTAAGAAGAAAGAGTGACAATCCTAAATGCCCTGTAGCCTCCTACTTATAAGTGTGGTGCACAACACACCCATAAACAAGACTCTACTAGATACGGCTCATAGATAACCCCTAGGACAGACCTGCTCTGATACCAAGTTTGTCACGACCCAAACTAGAGGATCATGACTAGCACCCGGGCCATACTTGCCGAGCACCAACGTACATTTTATCTAACCTTCTTATTATCTTTAAGAGATAACGAGATCAATATAAATGGTAGATATGGATCATCAACATACATCATATGGGATGACAAGATTGCTAAGAAACTACATAAAAGGTACAAGCTACAACGCTGCCTTGAAAGACTATACAACAAAAATTAGCCAACAAGGCAACCAAACTATACATGAGGCGACACTTGTCTATGAGCCTCTAAAGGAGCATAAGTAATGCAACATAGCCGGCACAGGGCCCCGACATACCCATAATATCTATAACAAAAATGCATAACAAGATGACGGCGAGTCCGAAGAAGGGATCTTGCCTATAACCGCTGAACTGGAAAGCCTACTGTGGTGGGGGAGCTATGTCTACCAATCTATCCGGACCTGCAGCATGACATGCAGCATCCAAAAATAAAAGGGACGTTAGTACGAATAAAGTATTGAGTATGTAAGGCAGGAAAGCATAAGTAAGAACAGTAATGCAAACGGGGATAGAGAATATACAACCTGTAACATCTGAGTACCTCTGAGGGCTAGTGATATGACATGTGTGATACATACATATATATATATATATATATAAACCTTTAAAACATCCTCCTCTGTGGGCATCATCATCATAATATCGTACCCGGCCACGTGGAGCTCAGTTAACCCAACTAATCAGTGATTGCACAATAGGCACCATACCCGGCCGACTATAGCGCGACTCGGTAGAGTAAAATAGCTACATATAAATAATGCATGTAGGACTTATTGGAATCACATTCTGAACCTTTCGGAGTGACGTAAGGTCGATATTCTCCGTACACGTTATTAGGATTAACTCTTAATCAAGAATCGTATAAGAATCAGGAAGTACCAACAACATTGATAACATAAGAATAAGAGAAGCAACCCCAACATCAATTGTTCCATAAGAAGGGAAACAATGTACGTATTGCCCGCTTCTAAAAGTAGAGTATCTTTGGAATCTCGTTCATTGCATTATGTACAATTGGAGTCATGCAAAAGAATGAAAGGGATAGCCTCACATACCTTGTATATACTTCCCCAACCTCAAGCAACACAAATGTCACAACTCCTTAATCTACAATAAGAGAAATAACACTATCGTTATCGATTAAGCGTCATAACTATTATGTATCGACCACAACCTATTTTACGATGAAACGGACAACACCTCCCATATATATATGACTTCACACAAGTCAAAACAATCATCAAACCGCCCAAACAACATCAATAATAATCATATTGAGCCTCCCAAAATAATCCACACACAACCTAATCACTTTATACATAAGACGACCACCGTAGTCGTGTCTAACGACACGGAAATGTTACAAAAAACGACCAGACCACAACCCTACATCTATATGGTGTTTATCCACACCCTTCATCCTCCAAAACTCCACAAAACAGTAGTAAAACATGCAGGCCAACAGCAACACAAAACAATCCACAAAATAGTCCACTACAAGTCAAATATCTCAAACTCATGGCTTCTGATCACTGTCCCGTGAGTTCTAACTATTAGGAAACACATTTATCAACCTTCCTTGATATAGTAACACTTAAATACAGATATTAGATGTTTCTTAACCATGAAGTACCTTCCAAAACTCTAACTATAAAGAAAAAGGGGAGGCGGTATAACGAAATTTACGTCGTAGGGATCGTTTTGATGTTATCACTTCTCGATTTAATGCTTAGGATGGTAATATTCTTTGAACCCTAGAAGATAGCTTGAGGTTATTTTTATGGGTGTTCTCTGGTCGAGTTATTCTGAAAAATGAAGAGAAAACCGACCTAAGACTTATATATATCAACTTTGGAAAAGTCAAAGATATGCTAGCTTGGCACCCTAGGATTGGTCCATCTTCCGACGCTTATATCTTTTTATACCGATGTCGTATGAATGAACGGTTATGAGAGTTGGAAAATAAATTCCAATAACTTCAATTTGGTATATAATATGTCCCAATAAGACCTCATATAACACATGAAATATATTTCTCAAAGAGCTTTAGTGACACACCTACTTGTCACTTATGATGTTTGTGCAGTCTCGCGAAACTACAAATATCTCTCTACTCCTATGTCGTATTGATGAACGGTTTAATGCGTTGAAAACTAGACTCGTAGATATCCAATTTGTTAGGTAGATCATCCCCTAATTCTAAGTATATTGGGAGAAAAGTGCAGCTACATTCGACCTAAGTTTCAACAAATGTATGAATGTAACTTGTGAAGACCTATTCCAACTTCTGTTCCACAACTTGCTTGACTTCAAAACGTAGCACACGACTATCATATGACAAAATTAACTCATAGAATAACCTCCTTATAATTTAATGAACCATAGTCTCACCCTAAAGTACATGTTATAACATTCCAAACTCGTCGACTTTTGACGAAACTTATTTTCTTTAGTTGGTTTAGCTTCTAAGCTTTCCAACCCTCTTGGTACTCGTTATTCATGATCTTAAATATTTGTAACCTACAAAGTAATATTATTAACTTACTTTATATTCTTCCAAATATAATCTTATTTTTGAGCTTACATCAATTGACTTACGACGTACTCTCACGTACGAAAATATGTGGTGTAACAGTAACGACCTCGGAATTGAATTTGGATGGTTCCGTTAGCTCAGTTAGGTGATTTTGGACTTAAGAGCACCTCTGGAATGTGATTTGAAGGTCCGTAATAGATTTACGCTTGAACTGGCAAAAGTTGGAAGTTTTGTGATTTTGGTCGTTAGTGGAAATTTTGATATTGAGCCCGAAATGGAATTTCTGAAGTGGGAGTAGGTTCATACTACCATTTTGACTTGTGTGTAAAATTTGATGTCATTCAGACAAGATTTGATATGTTTCTGCGTCGTGTGTAATATTTAGAAATTTCAAAATTCATTTGGCTTGAATCCGTGCATAATTTGTGTTTTTAATGTTGTTCGATGTGGTTTGAAGGATCGACTAAGTTCATATGGTGTTTTGAAGATTGGTTAGTATGTTTGGTTGAGGTCCCGGGGGCCTCGGGTGAGGTTCAGGTGCTTAACGGATTAAAATTGGACTTAGGAAAGTTGTTGAAAATATTTCTGGCACCTACAAAGAGGAGATTGTAGGTGCGGATTCGCACGTGCGGAAGGAGGGGTGCAGGTGCAGGTTTTGGTCAAGCTTTTCTGTGAGCATAGGCGCGAGAAGAGAGGTGCATCTGCGCATCCACAGATGTGGATGAGGGATCACAGAAGCGAAAAAGGGCGGCTAGGGCAGGGTCGTAGATGCAGAAGGCCATCCGCGGAAGCGGGCCCGCAGGTACGTGCCCTGGTCGCAGGAGCGAAGTTTGGACTTTAAGTCATATCCGCACCTGCGAGGGATTTTCCGCAGGTGCAGCGTCGCAGGTGAGATAGTAGGTCCGGAGATGGGGAATCACTGGGCAAAAAAGGGGCAGAATCACGGGTTAGTTTTCATATTCACAAAATTCGATTTTGAGGTCAGGAGAAGGTGATTTTTCGAGGGTGTTGAAGAGGAAAACATTGGGTAACGATTCCTAACCCTGGTTTTATCACATTTCATTAATCTATTGTTGTTTTCTGCAACCACAAGAACCTTTTTTGTAAGTAAATCAATATTCCCCGTACCACTTTGTATTTGCACAAGCTCAGACTTGTATCGCCCCGCATATGTTCAAACCCTCTATACATTGGTCCTCGCACCGTCCCATTGCCATTACTAGCGAAAACGGTTAAATTGCCACAGAAGTAGACGAAATAATTATCTTTGGCTTTTATTAATTATTGGATTTATTCATGTCCTTGTTGAGAAAGTGATATATTTACTTTTATTTCAATCCTAGCTAACAGAAATACTACAAAAAGTTCAAAGTTCGTAAATTACTGCCACTTATTATATTATACTATACTAAAAGTGGGAAGTCCTAAATTTAAAGTCGAATTATGCAAGTGCCCATTAAAAGTTGAAGGACGATATTACCCTGTGAAAATTAACAAAAACAAAAATGATAATTCCAGGTGCATTGAATTAGGATTGTTTCATCTGCCATCAGTTATAACATATTGTAGGTGTGAACATTTTTTTGCTTAATAAATAGGAAGGGCTGTTTAGCCTATAGTAGTTATTACAAGTTCAATTTTTGTGCAAATTTTCTTAAAGCTCCACCACTATATCGGTTAAATGTCCATTAAAAATTGAAGGACGATATTACCCTTTGAAAAATAACGAAAACAAAGATGATAATTCCAGGTGCATTGAATTAGGATTGTTTCATCTGCCATCAGTTATAACATGTTGTAGGTGTGCACATTTTTTTGCTTAATAAATAGGAAGGGCTGTTTAGCCTATAGTAATTATTACAAGTTCAATTTTTGTGAAACGTTTTTAAAGCTCCGCCCCTATATTGGTTTTGGTCCTTTGAGATTTCACCAATAATAATATTTATGGCTAGACTTTTCAAATCCTTTATTGCACTTATAAAAAGTGCAAAACAATGTGCCAAATCAATTTAACAGTTTTCTCTTCTTTCTGTAAGAAATTCCATTTTTTCCATAAAATGTATTGTTTCTTTTTATTTGTCATATTTTGCTCAGCATCACCTTGACATGTAAATTAATTTCATTTTTATTTTCTCATATCTCCTACCATCTAGAGGCTTGTATTTATAGGACAATTGTGTACTATAATATTAACTTTCTGCAAAAGAACCATTAGAATTAGTTTATGGTCTATTTGCCAAAAAAGCTTTATTGTTTTTCAATTGATTAATCCTAAAGGTTCTGTGTATTCTAGAATATTTTCTTTTTAAATAAAAGATAGAAGGTTGATAAGAAAGTGTAGTGTATATATAAATACTGATATAATACACGTGCAATGCACGTGTTCAAATACTAATAAATTTTATATAAAACAACTAAATCCATAAAAAAGCTTCTTTTATTTAAGTACATAACATATTTTTTTTTAATGAAGAGGTGTCAAACGATCACCCTTGAATGAACAAGTTCTAAAACTTAGTCCGCACTGGCTACCTAATATAACTTTTTGGTGAGGAATTTAGAGGAATTATCTGTTACTTTTGTATCGGTGACCGTGGACACTGGATAAGCTCAAATATTAACATAGGGCAAGGGTGTAGCATTTCATATCGTTCAATGACAATTTTGACACTTTGCCGGCCGTTTATTGCTGTGATATTTTTCGGGACCAACACCCAACTTTTTGGCAGTGTATCATGACCTCAACTTCAATGAATAAACAAAATATAACACGTGTTATACTAAATGTCTCTTTCACCTTTTCGCTAATTTTGTAAATAAAAATAACCCTAAAAAAAAGAAAGATGAACTATCTATCTATTGATATAGTAAATATATCGGGTAAAATTAGTTTATAATACGGTGGAATGATAGCATGACACGTGTGATCGAAAACAGGCAAAAGACAAATTAAATAGCAACGAATATCGGGGACAACAACTTTAACTAACATCGGATAAATTTAACTATATCATTTTACGGGTAAACAGTTTGGCGCGTACCATGGGGCTTAGATATTTGCATAATTGCTTTGATCCTTGCGTTTGGTACAAACGTGTTTGATTTTTTCCTTAGCAAGAAATTGAAAATGGCAGCGAATGATGTCAATATCACGCACAACATTGAGGGACACGAGAATTTGCCTCAACATGAAGATTTAACCATCAACATCCGCAACAAAGGAGACGAGGCAACCCCGGTCAGTGAAGAGAAATACCCCCGTCATGTACAAGAGCCAACTCCCGATGATGCGGAGAAGGAACATGTTGCGGAAACACTGAGAATCTTGAGAGAGCAACAAAAAGCCATCATGGGCTACCTCTCAAGGCAAGATCAGGTGATGACGGAGTTGAAGCAAGCGTTGTTAGGCACTTCCAACAATACAAACAGAAGGGGATCGATTCTTCCTGACGTTGTTGCAAATCAAACGGCTCAAAGAGTTGATAATAATACCCCCAAGAGGTGAGGTCGGTTTCAGCGATGCGGGGAGAGGGGGTAGTGGATCTGATAACGATGACGGGAATGACCCCTTTAAAATCGCGCTTGTGAGATCTATGAGGGAAATGAATAAACGGATGGACCGAAATGCAAAGGAGTTTCACACTGGAATGGATCAGATTCTGAATACACCAACAATTTTGAAAGGCCTAGATTTGAAAAAATACACTCAATTGTCGTTTAAACCAAGTGCAACACCGGAGTTTATTCCGAAGAGGTTCAAAATGACGGACATACCAAAATACGATGGGACTTCAGAACCGGATGAGCATATCACAACCTACACCATGCTGTAAAAGGGAAGGATTTGGCTCAACATGAGAGCGAATCAGTTTTGCTGATGAACATTGGTGAAACCCTCACAAAGGGGGCCCTAACATGGTATTAACTCTTACCCGAGAATTCAATTGAACTTTTTGAAATGCTTGCAGATTCATTCATAAAGGCTCACGTCAGGGCAAGGAAGGTCCAAGCGAGGATGGAGAACAAATTTAGGATCGCGCAAGGTGAGTCCGAACTGATGGGGAAGTTCGTGATCAGGTTTCAGAAAGAGCAGATGTTGTTATCTGTTGTACCAGACGAGTGGGAACCATAGGCGTTCACAAGGGGTCTGCATCCAAGAAGTTTTGACGCCTCCTAAAGGCTGAAGGAAAGCTTGCTTGAATTCCAAGCGACCACATGGGCGAATGTCCATAATCATTATGAGTCAAAAATAAGGATAGAAGAGGATCATCTGGGGCTCCCGACATCAACCAAAAAACAGAACCAAGATAATAATCAAGATTAGTTCAAAAGAGATTTCGATGCGGATCGGTGATCTTCTAAAGGTCATTTCCTGCCATATGAGAGAATCAAAGGACGCGGCAATAAAGGGTTCCGATCCACGGATAGGTTCGCTCCCGATAAAAGAACTGACCATAGCCGAAACAACTGGCCGTTATAAGAAAAAGAGGTATCGGGGGCCCGAATCCCACATATCCCAGGTTGTCAGATTACAATTCCAATATTAGTGTAGTGGAGTTGGTATCAACAATGTGGAATATCAAAGAAGCATGATTCCCGAAGCTAATCGGATCCGATCCCAGCTAGAAGGATCCTAACTTATGGTGCGAATATCATGGGACTCACAACCACAGAACTAGGAACTTCAGGCACCTACATGAAGAGGTGGTGACGTTGTTGATAAATGGCCATCTCAGGGAGTTCTTGAGCAACTAAGCAATGAACAATTACGGTCGTAGCCGGGACAATGCAGAACCTTCAAAGATAGTAGAAGACTCCCATCGGTTTACTATCAACATGATATTTCGAGGGAATGAATTAATGGCATAACCTTCTTGGCGACCAAGAAAATAAAGATATTAGTGACCCACAATAAGAGACTCCGGGAAGTCAAAGAAGATGACATCACCTTCACGAAGGAAGACTCTAACAGACGTTTTCTGCCACATATTGACACTGTAATAACTCGATAGGTCGTTTTGAGAGTTAGAACCCCGATCCCCTATTAACCTCTTTCCCCGAATCTAATTCTGCTACTGTGTCTTGCTAGGAGGGTTCGTTTTGGGTTTTCAGAGTGAATTGAGACACTTCGTCTCTTAATTGGAAGCTTAAGTTGGAAACGTCTCTCCATTTTAGTAGTCCTAGCTATCCACTCCACTATGTGGTAGAGTGTTCGTCCCCACCCCTTCGCAGGGGAACCTTCCCTTTTAATTGAGAGAAGGACTCGAAATTGTCTCCCCTCGATTTGATATCTGAAAGAAGGGAATGGATGTCAAATTGTGTGTAAACGATCTCAGATTTGAATTTTTGTGGTCCCGTTATCTCTGTTAGGTAATTTTAGATTGAGGAGCGCGTCTGAAATGTGATTTGGAGGTCCGTAGTAAATTAGTCTTGAATTGGCGAAAGATGGAATTTTGGCGATTTTGGTCGATTGTGGAAATTTTGATATCGGGCTCAGAATGAAATTCCGGAAGTTGGATTAGGTTCGTTGTGGCATTTTTACCTTTTGTCTAAAATTTGAGATCATTCGGACGAGATTTGAGATGTTTCGACAGCGTTTGTAGAATTTAGAAATCTCAAAGTTCATTAGGCTTGAATCCATGTGTAATTCATGTTTTAGATGTGGTTGTTGTTTGAAGGCTCGACTAACATTGTATGGTTTTTTAGGATTGGTTGGTATGTTTGGTTGAGGTCCGGGGGCCTCGAGTGTGTTTCAGATGCTCAACGGGTTATTTTTAGACTTAGAAGGATAGCAAATGTTTTTGGTGCTCTCAAGCTGGTTTCCTTCATCGCGTTCGTGTGAGAAGGCTCGCGATTGCGTAAGTTTATCAGGTTATGCATCGCGAACGCATGGTCTAGGTTGTGTTCGCGTAGTGTTAGGTGGACCAAAGCTGGGCCACGTGTTTTGTTCATCGCGAATGTGTTATATGGTCGCGATCGCGTAAGTGTGAGAGTTAGAACATCGCGTTCGCGTGGTGTTTTACGCGTTCGCGAAGAGTAAATTTATGAGGCAACAAAGTTGTTCTTTGCAATCGCGAGGTTTTTTTCGCAATCGCAATTAAGAAATTACTAGGCAGTATTAAGTATTCCAAAATCGAGGGTTTTGCCATTTTTATCAAAACTTCAGTTTGGGTGCTCGGAATTGGACGATACTTTGAGAAATATTCAGAGATATCAATTGGGTAATGATTCTACACTTGATTTTGGCTATATCCCACTAATCTACCCTTAATTTATCATTTAAATTCGGATTTGGTGTGAAAATTGGGAAAACTGGAAAGAATTTCTTCAACTAAGATTTTGAGTTTTATTGGGATTTTGACATCCGATTTGGATAATTTTGGTACGACTGAACTCGTGATTGAATAGGTGTGCATAATTTATGATTTTTACTCGATTCAGAGACGTGGGCTCGGGGAGCTTTTTGAGCGATATTCCAATTTCTTACTTTAACTTTGATTCCGTTCTCTAGATTAGTTTCTTGTAGTTATATTTAAGTAATGTTATTGGTTTTGGCTAGATTTGGTCCATTCGAAGTCGGATAATCGTGGAAAGAGCGTTATTTCAGATTGATTTGAGCTTGGTTAGAGGTAAGTGGCTTGCCTAACCTTGGGGGGGGGGGGGGACTTCCCCTTAGGATATTTGGTATTGTTTTATGGGTGAGCGCCGTGTACATGAGGTGACGAGTACGTACATGAGCTATTATTGTAAAGATCCCGTTTT
>ML256622.1:44457-126595 GCA_005239495.1 Nicotiana undulata
GGGGGGGGGGGGGGTTCATTCCCCTTAAGATTGGTATTGTTGTTGGTATTTGAGCGCCATGTAAGCGAGGTGATGAGTATGTACACGGGCTAATTATTGTAAAAAACACAATTTTTCATACCTGTCTTTTCTCCTACTTGACTTCATTAGCATGTGTAGTAGCTTGTTAGAATAAGGAAGCATGCCTACTTGCCTTAATTGTTTACCTAAACTATGTGCAACATGTTCAGTGATCTTACCTGTCGTCCTTAGCTTGTACTTAGGTTAAATTGTAAAGATTTTTGGTGTCGTATCTATTGAACTTGGTTGTTTGGCTGCATATTTACTTTGGGACTATGGAACGGTATTCTGGGAGACCCCCCCTCCACATTTACATTATGACTACGAGACGGTATCTCGGGAGATCCCCTATTGATTTACTGTGTACTGAGCTAATGATTTGTTCCTTGTTTATTTCAGTCTTTACTTCTGTGATATTTCATTCTTGTGAGGTCTTATTATATATATATATATGTCCGGTAGGGACCTGACCTGACCTCGTCACTACGCGACCGAGGTTAGGCTTGGCACTTACTGGTAGCATTGTGGTGTACTTACGCCCTTTCCTACACATGTTCTTTCGTGTGCAGATCTAAGTACGTCTTACCCGCCTCATCACTAGAGCAATCACTGCAGCTTTCTAGGAGACTTCAAGGTACATCTGCTCGCATTCGTAGATCCTCAGAGTCCCCATCTATCCCTTATACTATTTTCCTTCCTTTATCTCTTTTAGACATTATTTCTAGGAGACAATTAGACAGAACTTCTTAGAGCTTGTGACTCGTGATTACTGGGTTTTGGGGTACATTGTATATTCGAGTGTTGGGTTTACTTGTATATGCCGAGCGACATCTTATCGTTATATAGTATCTATTGCAGTTTAGTTGTTCAATTATGTTTTATTTCTGTTATTTCGAAATCATTAGGCTTACCTAGTCGTAGCGACTAGGTTCTGTCACAACGAGTTACGAAGGAAAAAATGGGTCGTGACAAGTTGGTATCAGAGCTCTAGGTTCATAGGTGTCATGCTTCACAAGCCATTTTATTAGAGTCTCGCGGATCGGTACGAAGAAGTCCGTACTTATCTTCGGGGGGCTATGGAACTGTTAATAATAATCATACTTCTTGCTTTCCTTGTCGTGCGAGTTATTGACATCAAATTCTAAAATTCTGTATTCTACTCTTTCTCACCGATGGTGAGGACCCGTACCGGGAGATCTGACGATCAGGCACCTGAGCCTGCTGCCAGAGCTGCCAGAGGCCAGGGTTGGGGTAGAGGATGACCACTTGGTGTAGCCAGATCACCTGCGCAAGCTGCGACAAAGGAGCCCCTAGCAACACCAGCTGGAGGGCCGGCACCAGAGGTTCCTATTGCTTCTCCAGCCCTCTAGGAGACTCTCGCTCAGTTCATGAGCATGTTCAGCACTTTAGCTCAAACTAGATTGATTTTGATAGCTCCCGCCACATCTCAGGCCGGGGGAAGGGAACAGACTCCCACATCTCGTACTCCTGAGCATAGGGTCCAGGTTGATCAGGCCCCAGAGTTTATTCCTATGCCACCCGAGGCTCCGATTCAGCATCAGCCCAGGGTAGCTGCTTCTGAGGAAAAGCGATTTAGACTTGAGAGGTACAAGAAGTACTAACCACCTATTTTGAGTGGATTAGCTTCAGAGGATGCTCATGGTTTTCTTAAGAAGTGTCATTGTATCCTCCGCACTATGGGCATAACAGAGACGAGTGTGGTTTCTTTCACCCTTTCCAGTTGAGGGGAGCAACCAACTAGTGGTGGCGTGCCTATAAGTTGAGTAGTCCGAATGAGGCAGCCTCACTCACTTGGACTCAGTTCTCAGATATATTTTTGCGTGAGTATGTTCCCCAGAACCTTAGGGATGCTTGGTGCACAGAGTTTGAGCAGATGTGTCAGGGTTCTATGACTGTGTCGGAGTATGCAGTCCGTTTCAATGAGTTGGCCCGACATGATCCGACCTTTGTTGCTATAGTTAGGGAGAGGTTTTGTCGCTTCATTAAGGTACTTCACCCCAATATTCAGACCAGTATGGCTAGAGAGTTAGAGATGGACATCTCTTATTCGTAGGTCGTGTGTATTGACAGGAGAGTAGAGGGCATGTTTGCCCGAGACAGAGAGGAGAAAGAGGCGAAGAGGTATCAAGAGACTGGCTATTATTCAGGAGCTCATACGCCAACAGCACGCCATGGTATGGTTTTTGTGAGTCGTCCCATTCATTCAGCTCTTCTAGCAGCCAGCGGTGTTCCAACTCCTTCTAGGCCTCAGGAGCCTTTTTATGCACTGCCCGTATCTAGTATGCCTCCTGCTCGAAGTGCTATCAGCGGCAAGTTAAGCATACGTAGCCCGAGCCAGTCATAGTCATTGCGTCCTCCAAGGGGTTGTTTTGAGTGTGGTGATACTCCCCACATGGAGAAGTGTAGAGTTTTTTCCCATCATTGAAGTTAGGGTGTGGGACTGAGCCTTCAGAATATGGATTTCCCTAGGCTTAGGAGGGGTGAACCTCCATAGACTTATCAGCTGCCACGTGCTCCACCGGGTCCTCCAGCCATGCTTCTAGCCCCAACTTCCGCCCCACCCACCCAACCAGCTCGAAGTGGATGTCGGGGAGGCCAAGGTTGCCCTAGAAGAGGAGGCCAGACCAGGTATTATGCCTTTCCAGCCCAATGAGAGGCAGTTGCTTCCAATTCTTAAATCACGAGCATTGTTACAGTCTGTCATAGGATGCATCAGTATTATTTGACCCATGCTCTACGTATTCATATGTGTCCTCTTATTTTGCTCCACATTTGGGGGTATATCATGATTCTTTGAGTTCCCCTATTTATATATCTACTTCTATGGGAGATTTTCTTGTTGTGGACTGTGTATATCGGTCGTGTTTGATTGCTCTTAGTGGTTTTGAGACTAGAGATGGTTTATTATTGCTCAGCATGGTAGATTTTGATGTTATCTTGGGCATGGACTGGTTGTCGCCCCATTAAGCTATTCTTGATTGTCACACAAAGATCTTGACGCTGGATAAGTGGGGCTTACCATGATTAGAGTCAAGAGTTACCTTAGAGTATACTCCCCACGGGGTCATGTCATTTCATTTTTTAAGGCTCAGCGAATGGTTGAGAAGGGATGTGATGCGTATTTGGCCTATGTGAGAGATGTCAGTGTTGATACCCCTACAGTTGAATCAGTTCCAGTAGTGAGGGATTGTCCTAAATGTGTTTCCAGCTGATCTTCTAGGCATTCCACCCGACAGAGATATTGATTTTGGTATTGATTTGTTGCCGGGAACTCAGCCCATCTCCTCCTTACCGTATGGCTCCTCCCGAGTTGAAGGAGTTGAAGGAGTAGTTGCAGGAGTTTCTTCATAAGGGCTTCATTAGGCCTAGTTTGTTTCCTTGGGGTGCTCCGGTCTTGTTTGTGAAGAAAAAGGATGGTTCTATGCGTATATGTATTGATTATGGCCAACTGAACAAGGTTACAGTGAATAACATGTATGCATTGCCCCACATTAATGACTTATTTGATCAGTTACTGGGTGCCAGGGTAATTTCTAAGACTGACTTGTTTTTAGGTTATCATGAGTTGAAGATTCGGGAGTCGGATATCCTTAAGACTAATTTTAGGACCAGATATGGTCACTATGAGTTTCTTTTCATGTCTTTTAGGCTTACCAATGCCCCGACAACCTTTATGTGTTTGATGCATAGTGTGTTTTGGTCTTATCTTGACTCCTTCGTTATTGTGTTTATTGATGACATTCTAGTGTATTCTCGGACTCTGGAAGAGCATGAGAAGCACATGAGGACTATGCTTCAGACTTTGAGGGAGAAGAGGTTGTATGCAAAATTTTCTAAGTTTGGCTTGACTCAGTGGCATTCTTGGGTCACGTAGTATCGAGTGATGGGATCAAGGTAGATCCTAAGAAGGTGGAGGCAGTGCAAAGTTGGTCTAGACCTTCATCAGCTACAGAGATCCGCAGTTTCTTTAGCTTGGTGGGATATTATTGTCGCTTTGTAGAGGGATTTTCATCTATTGCAACACCTATGACCAGGTAAGGTTGCTCCATTCAGGTGGACAAAGGAGTGTGAAGAGAGCTTTCAGAAGCTCAAGACAGCTTTGACTATAGCCCCAATATTGGTATTGCCTAAAGGTTCGGGGTCTTACACCGTCTATTGTGCTGCTTCGTGGATTGGTCTTGGCTCGATGTTGATGCAGGACGGTAGGTTGATTGTGTACGGGTCCGGACAATTGAAGGTACATGAGAAGAACTACCATGTCCAAGGCCTTGAGTTAGCAGCTATTGTTCATGACTTGAAGATCTGGCGCCACTATCTGTACGGTGCTCCTTGTGAGATCTACACTGATCACCGGAGTTTGCAGCACATGTTCAAGAAAAAGGATCTTTATTTGCGTCACCGGAGGTTGTTGGAGCTACTTATGGATTATGACATCACTATTTTGTACCACCCGGGGAAGGCCAATGTAGTGGTCGATGCTTTGAGTCTTCGGGCGGAGAGTTTGGGGAGTTTGGCATATCTTCTAGAAACAGAGAGGCCCTTAGCATGGGATGTTCAGACTTTTGCCAGCCAATTTGTGATATTGGATATTTCGGAGCCGAGCCGAGTGTTGTCTTGCGTGGTCTCTCGGTCTTTTATTTATGACCATATCAGGGAGCGTCAGTATGATGACCCCCATCTACTCGTCCTTCAGGACAGGGTCCGGCGAACAGATGCTAGGGATGTGACTATTGGTGATGATGGTGTGATGAGGATGCAAGGCCGGATATGTGTGCCCAATGTGGATGTGCTTCATGAGTTGATTCTTTAGGAGGTCCACAACTCGCGGTACTCCATCCATCTGGGTGCCGTGAATATGTACCAGGATTTGAGACAACACTATTAGTAGAGGAGGATAAGAAGGACATAATTGGGTTTATGGCTAGGTGTCTCAACTGTCAGCAGGTTAAGTATGAGCATCAGAGACCGGGTGGCTTGCTTCAGAGGTTAAAGATCCCAGAGTGGAAGTGGTAGTGGATCACCATGGATTTCGTAGTTGGACTCCCACAAGCTTCGTGGAATTTTGATGTTAATTGAGTGATTGTGGATCAGCTGACCAAGTAAGCTCATTTCATCCCAGTGATGACTACTTACTCTTTAGAGAGGTTGGCTGAGATTTATATCCGAGAGATTATCCTCCTTCACGGTGTCCCAGTTTTGCATCATTTCAGACAGAGGTACACAGTTTACATCACGGTTCTGGAGAGCCTTTCAGTAGGTGTTGGGCACTAGAGTGGGGCTGAGCACGACGTTTCACCCTCAGACGGACTGGCAGTCCGAGCGCACGATTCGTATTCTAGAGGATATCCTCCATGCTTGTGTGATGGAGTTTGGAGGGTAATGGGACCTGTTCTTTCCACTTGTGGATTTTGCCTACAACAACAGTTATCAGTCCAGCATTCATATGGCACTGTATGAGGCTCTGTATGGTAGGTGGTGTCGGTCCCCAGTGGGCTGGTTTGAGTCGGACGGGGCAGGATTATTGGGTACATACTTGGTCTAAGATGCCCTGGATAAGCTGAAGGTGATTTCGGATAGACTTTGCACAACCCAATCTAGACAGAAGAGTTATGCAGACCGCAAGGTTCGCGATTTGCATTCATGGTTGGAGAGTGAGTCTTTCTTCGGGTATAGCCTATGAAAGGCATCATGAGGTTCGGTAAGAAGGGCAAGCTGAGCCCCAGGTACATTGGTCCTTTAGAGATATTACGGCATGTTAGGGAGGTTTCCGATGAGATTTATCTACCTCCCAGCCTAGCAGGAGTTCATCCGGTATTCCACGTTTCTATGCTTCTAAAGTATCACGGTGATCCGGCTCATGTATTGGAATTCAGCTCAGTCTAGTTGGACAAGGATCTATCTTATGTTGAAGAGCCAGTGGCTATCTTGGACAGGCATGCCAGAAAGTTAATGTCAAAGAACATTGCTTCAGTAAAGGTTCAGTGGAGGGGTCAACTGGTCGAGGAGGCAACTTTGAAGATCGAGCGGGATATGCGGAGTCGTTATCCTCATATTTTCACAGCTTCAAGTATGTCTCTATGCTCATTCGAGGACGAACGATTGTTTAAAGAGTGGGAGGATGTAATGACCCGGCTGGTTATTTTGTGAGTTAGAGCCCTGATCCCCTAATAACTACTTCCCTCGTATCTAATTTTGTTATTGTGTCTTGCCGGGAGCGTTCGTTTTGGGTTCGGAGTGAATTGAGACACTTAGTCTCTTAATTGGAAGCTTAAGTTGGAAAGTCGACCGGATGTCGACTTGTGTGTAAACGACCTTAGATTTGAATTTTGGTGGTTTTGGACTTAGGAGCGCGTCCAAAATGTGATTTGGAGGTCCGTAGTAGAAATAAGCTTAAATAGGTGAAAGTTGGAATTTTGGGGATTTTGGTCGACATTGGATATTTTGATATCGGGTTCGGAATGGAATTCTGATAGTTGGAATAGGTTCATAGTGTCATTTTTTACTTGTGTGTAAAATTTGAGATCATTCGAACGAGATTTGAGATTTTTCGACGTCGTTTGTAGAATTTAGAAATCTCATACCTCATTAGGCTTGAATCCGTGTGCAATTCATGTTTTTGATGTTGTTCGATGTGTCTTGGAGGCTCTACTAATTTTGTATGGTGTTTTATGATTGGTTGGTATATTTTGTTGAGGTCCCGGGGCCTGGGGTGTGTTTCAGATGCTCAACAGGTCATTTTTGGACTTAGAAGGATAGCAGATTTTTCTGGTGTTTTGAAGCTGGTTTCCTTCATCGCGTTCGTGTGAGAAGGCTTGCAATCGCGTAAGTTAATCATGTTATACACCGCGAACGCGCGGGCTAGGTCGCAATAGCGTAGTGTTAGGTGGACCAAAGTTGGACCACGCTTTTGTTCATTGCGAATGGGTTACATGGTCGCGATCGTGTAAGTGTGAGAGCTAGAACAACGCGTTCGCGTGGTATTTTACGCGTTCGCGAAGAGTACATTTATGAGGCAGCGAAGTTGTTCTTTGCGATCGCGAGGTTTGTTTAGCGATCGCAATTAAGAAATCATTGGGCAGTATTAAACATTTCAAAATCGAGGGTTTGGCAATTTTTATCAAAACTAGAGATTGGGTGCTCGGAATTGGACGAGACTTTGAGGGATTTTCAAAGATCTCAATTCGGAAATGATTTTGCCCTTGATTTTTGTTATATCCCACTAATCTACCCTTATTTGTATCATTTAAATTCAGATTTGGGGTGAAAATTGGGAAAACTGGAAAGAAGTTCTTCAACTAAGATTTTGAGTTTTGATTGGGATTTTGACATCAGATTTGGATAAATTTGGTACGAGTGAACTTGTGAGTGAATGGGTGTTCATAATTTAAGATTTTTACTCGATTCCGAGACGTGAGACCTAGGATATTTTTGAGAGGTTTTCAAATTTATTGCTTTAACTTTTATTCTGTTCTCTAGATTAGTTTCTTGTAGTTATATTTATGTTATATAATTGGTTTTGGCTAAATTTGGGCCATTCAGAGTCTGATATTCGTGGAAAGAGCGTTATTTCAGATTGATTTGAGTTTTTTTGACGTATGTGGCTTGCCTAACCTTGTTGGGGGAACTCCCCTTAAGATTGGTATTGTTACTGATATTTGAGTGTCGTGTACGTGAGGTGACGAGTACGTACACGGGCTAGTTGTTGTAAAAATAACCCAATTTTTCCTTAAATCATACCTGTCTTTTCTCCTACTTGAATTCATTAGCATGTGTAGTACCTTGTTAGAATAAGGAAGCATGCATACTTGCCTTTATTGTTTACTTGAACCACGTGCAACATGTTTAGTGATCTTACATGTCATCCTTAGCTTGTACTTAGGTTAAAATTGTAAGATTTTTGGTGTCGTATCTATTGAATTTGGTTCTTTAGATGCATATTTACTTTGATTCTACGGAACACTATTCCAGGAGATCCCTCTGTCTTGCATATTTACTTTGGGACTATGGAACGGTACTCTGGGAGATCCCCCAGCACATTTACTTTTGGGACTACGAGACTTTATCTCAGAAGATCCCCTATTGATTTATTGTGTACTGAGCTGATGTCTTTCCATGATTTCTTCCTTGTTTCATTTCATTCTTTACTTATGTGATATTTCATTCTTGCTTGGTCTTATTATATATATACATATGTTCGGTAGGGCCGTATGTTGACCTCGTCACTACTCGACCGAGTTTAATCTTGGCACTTACTGGGTACCATTGTGGTGTACTCACGCCCTTCCTGCACATGTTTTTTGTTTGCAGATCCAAGTACATCTTATCCACGTCATCACTAGAGGAGTCGTTGCATCTTGCTAGGAGACTCAATGTACATCTACTCGCGTCCGTAAATCCTCGGAGTCCCCCTCTATCACTTATACTGTTTTCCCTCCTTTATGTCTTTTAGACACTATCTATAGGAGACAATTAGACATAATTTCTTAGAGCTTGTGACTCGTGATTATCGGATTTTGGGGTACAATGTATATTCAAGTGTTGGTTTTACTTGTATATGTCAAGAGACATCTTATTATTATATAATATCTATTGAAGTTTAGTTCTTAAATTCTATTTTATTTCTGGTATTTCGAAACCATTAGGCTTACCTAGTCGTAGCGACTAGGTGTCACGGCGACAACTTCCGGAGGGGAAAATGGGTCGTGACAGACACCTTGGTAATTTCTCTCAATGACTTAGATTTTAAGATTAAGCATGTTTTGGTTGACCTAGGAAGCTCAGCCAAAACCATTCAATGGAGAGTACTGGAACAAGCAAAGTTATTTGGAAGCATCATTCCGGCAACAAAGCTTCTCGTTGGGTTTAACTTGGCAAGTGTGACAACCCGAGGAGAGATACTGTTGTCCACAAACACCGAAGGGGTAACCAAGACCACCTTGTTTGAAGTAGTAGATGGCGACATGAGTTACAACATAATCCTTGGAAGACCGTGGATACATGAGATGAAGGTTGTGCCCTCAACATATCATCAATAGTTGAAATTCCTGACCCCGGAAGGAATGAAGCAGATGAGAGGAGATCAACTGGCAGCAAGAGAGATGAAAACAATGTCAATCTCTAGAAACAAAGGGAAGGATCATAGCAAATAGCAATTACAGGAACCGATGCTTTCTCCCTTGACAAATGAAGATGATAATGGCGAGGAATCGTCAAAATCTCACCAGGTGCTGAGATACTTTCAGGTACCGGAGGAGATAGATACAACCAAATCCACTGCAGAAGAACTCGAGCAAGTGGCTTTATTCGAAGAATTCTTGGAAAGGAAATTTCACTTGGGAACCAAACTTAATCCCCAACTCATGTCAGGATTTATTAATTTTCTTAAAGCTAACATCGATTGTTTTGCATGGTTGCACTCGGATATGACAGGCATCCCCTTAGAGGTGGTCGTGCACAAGCTAAGCCTAGATCCAAACTTCTCACCGGTAAGGTAAAAGCAACGCCCGCTAGCCGAGGCCAGAAACAAGTTTGTTAAAGAACATGTAGCTCGACTACTTGATACTGGTTCAATCACGGAGGTAATGTATCCAAAATTCTTAGCTAATGTAGTTGTAGTTCCAAAGAAGGATAAAAAGTTTAGAATAAACGTAGATTATAAGGACTTAAATAAGATGTGCCCAAAATACTCGTTTCCATTGCCAAACAATAATCAAATGATTGATGCATCGGTCGGGCACGAGTTAATGAGTTTCTTGACGCCTACTCCGGGTACAATCAAATTAATATGAACCCAAAGGATCAGGCAAAGCTCGTTCATAATGAACTTTGACACATATTGTTATAATGTGATGCCATTTGGGCTATAAAATACCGAAGCCATTTATCAGAGGCTCGTGAACAAGATGTTCAAGAATTAAATAGGCAATACAATGGAAGTGTATATTGATGACATGTTAATCAAGTCTATGAATGCAGGAGATCACTTGAAGCACTTCCAAGAAAACTTCGATATCTCAAGGAAGCATAACATGAAACTCAACCCCAAAAAGTGTGCGTTCGAGGTTGGTTCCAAAATATTCTGGGGTTTCATGGTCTCGCAAAGAGGGATCAAGGTAAATTCCGACAAAATCAAAGTTATCAAATATATTCCGAATCAATTAACAAATATAAAGGAGGTACAAATATTAACCGTAGAAGGCTAAGAGTGCAATTGTTCGATTACTTAGCAATCATGACTGAATTGTATGAAAGGGAGAGTTAACTAGAATACAATAGGATTGGTGAATCGATCACAACCCTAGAATATTCGTCTCTACAGAATACACAACAACCATTTTGTTGCTTGATAATTTAGTTACTAATTATAATTATTTTTTAGTATAATCACACTTTTGAACTCGGATTGGCTCGAATGAATAACAATCTTGGTGAATTTAGTGGGTAGTTAATACAAGTCTTTGTGGGTTCGATACTCGACTTATCATTATATTACTTGTATGACCACATATATTTGCGTGTGTGTTTTGGAGCAACAAGTTTTTGGCGCCGTTGTCGGGTACTTGAATATTGACTACTTTCTAGTTTTAGCTATAATTTTTTATTTTGTCAAGTCTAATGTTACTTAATTGTTGCTCTGCTCTCAGGAACCTTGATTACGTGCCAAGGTCAGAAGACAGGACAGACTTCAAGGCTTTGACCCCGAACTTGAGAGAACATTTCAAATGAGGTTGAGGGAAGCAAGGGGCGCAAATAATCTTCAGGCACTTGTTCATTTTCCTGTGAACATGGCAGAGGAGAAACATATGGTTGTTCAAGAGGTGGTGATGCCCAGCATTGCTAATGTCACCTCCAGCATTGTGAAGCCCAGAATCACTGGCACTTTGAGTTGAAACAGAGCATGATCCAGCTACTACATGCGAATGGGCAGTTTATGGGTCTTCCACATGAGGATCCACAATAACATATCCTCAACTTCTTGGAGATTAGCGATACTTATATCACTAACAGAGTCACTCCATAGTATGTAAGGCACACACTTTTCTCGTTCCTCTCTGTTGGGTGAAGGAAAGCGATGGTTGAAAGCAAAACCAGCTAATTCTATTACATCGTGGAATGATCTAGCAAGAATTTTTTTTGCAAGGTTCTTCCCTTTAGGAAAAACTGCAAAGATCAGAAGTGAGATATTTGCCTTCAAATAGAAGGCGGGGAAGTCATTATACACATCTTGGGAGAGGTTCAAGAGGCTTCTCAAAGAATGTACTCATCAAAATCATACAAACAAAGTGTTATCTCATACTTTCATAGAAGGGCTACATCGAGACAAGATTATGGTGGATGCTGCAGTAGGAGGTCAAAATTTAGAGAAAAGCTCTGATGAGATATATGTGTTATGGAAAAAATTCACCAAAAACAATCCCGATTGGCAAGGAGAGATAGGCAGACACATAGTGCAAGAACTTGCAAGGGTTATTGAGTTAGATGATGGCTTTACATTATCAGCGCAACTTTCCAACCAACCAAGTCAATCATATGACCTTGGTTATTAACAAGCAACAAGCCCAACCAATGCAACATGTTCAATGTTTTAGTATATGGAGAGGGTCACACGAGCGACTTATGCCTAGTTAATACATCGTCTATCTATTTTTTGGGTAATGCAAATAGGGTCAGAAAACCTAGTATGGGAGCACTTACAATCCTAACTGGAGGAACCACCCAAACTTCTTTTGGGGTGGAAACTAAGGTGCTCAGAATCGGTACATGCTACAAGAACCTCAAAACAATATATACCACCTCAGGCTGAACAACATGCAAATTCGACGGGTCACCTTGGGTAATGATGAAGAAATTTATGGCTGACCAGCAGGCCGAAACAATAGAGATGATGAAGAAAGTAATGACTGGCCAGCATGCTCAAGCAGCAACAATGAGAAATTTAGAGCGACAAATGGGACAACTTGCCGGTGCCCAAAATACTCGACCAGTTGGAGCTCTTCCAAGTGACAGTGAGTCTAATTCTAAGCCATCTATTAATGTTGTGTCATTGAGGAATGAGAGATAGTTAGATGAAGTACAGTTGAGGAAGAGAAAATAAGTGACTTTAGAGAAGCCGGCAACCATAGAGGCATAATCAGAAAAATCAAAGAAGTCAGAGAAACCAGCTGAAGAGGAGGTGGTTAAGAAACCCCCACCATTAATTGCGAGGCCACCACCTCCGTTCCCTAAAAGATTGTAGAAAGTGAAGGATAATGTCGCATAACAAAAGTTTATGGATATTTTGAAGCAGGTGCAAATTAATATTCCACTGGTAGACATCCTGCAAAAAGTGCCCAAATATACTAAATACATAAAGGATATAGTGGAAAATAAAAGGAGGTTGACCGAATTCGAGACTATGGCACTCACTGAGGAATGTAGCTCAAGAATTCAAAGCAAGCTACCTCAAAAATTAAAGGATCTTGGTAGTTTCACTATCCAAATCTTGATTGGTAAGCATGCAGTAGGGAGAGCTTTGTGTGATATTGGATAGAGAATCAATTTGATGTCGTTATATATGCTCAGACAGTTGGGTTTGGACAGGCATGTCACTCTGACCCCTCCTAATCCATCTATTGAAGAATCTCCAAGGCTAGAACTTAAGCCCCTTCCAATGCATCTGCGCTATGCTTATTTGGGGAGCTCTGAGTCATTTCCAGTGATTATATCATCCAGCTTGAGTAATTTTCAAGAAGTAAAGTTGCTCAGAGTACTTCGCGAGCATAAAAAGGCTACATGGTGGACAATTGCTGACATCAAGAGAATCAGTCCATCGTTTTACTTGCATAAAATCTTTCTGAAAGATGGAAACCGCCCTAGTGTTGAGCAGCAAAGAAGATTAAATACCATTAGGAAAAAAGTCGTGAAGAATTACGTAATTAAGTGGTTCGATGCATGTATCATCTTTCCTATCTCCAACAGCAACTAGGTAAGCCCAGTGCAATATGTGCCTAAAAAAGGGGATGACTGTGGTAGAGAATTAAAAAAATGAGAGAATTCCTACTAGCACTGTGATGGGGTGGAGAAGTCTCAACAAAGAAACCCGCAAGGACCACTTCCCACTTCGATTCATTGACAAAATGTTGGACAGATTGGCGGGGCATGAATATTATTGCTTTCTTGATAGATATTTGGGGTACAACCAGATTGTCATATGCCCAGAGGATCAAGAGAAGATCACTTTTACTTGTCCTTATGGCAGTTTCGCCTTCAAGCGAATGTAGTTTGGTCTTTGTAATGCACCAACCACTTTCTAGAGATGCGTGATGGCTATATTCACGGATATGGTGGAAGAATTTGGGGAAGTCTTTATAGATGATATTTCAGTATTTGGGTCTTCTTATGATGACTGTTTGTAGAATTTGAGCAAGGTGTTAGCACGTTGTGAAGAAACAAATCTAGTGCTGAATTAGGAAAAATGTCATCTTATGGTGCAAGAAGGCATCGTGTTGGGTCACAGAGTGTCAAGGAGCGACATTGAAGTTGATAAGGCAAAGGTGGAGGCAGTTTAAAAATTACCTCCACCCATTTTTGCGAAGGGTGTCCGGAGTTTCTTAGGACACACAGGATTCTATCGACGCTTAATTAAGAATTTTTCAAAAAATTCTACTCCTTTGTGAAAGTTGGTTGAAAAGGATGTGACTTTCAATTTTGATGACGCCTGCCTGAAGGCATTTGAAGAGCTCAAAATGCAGTTGGTGGCTGCCCCCATTATTGCGGCACCAGATTGTTCCTTACCATTTGAACTTGTGTGTGATACAAGTGACCATTCTATTAGGGTAGTGTTAGGCCAGAGGAAGTACAAGATGTTTTATTCCATCTAATATGCGAGTAAGACTCTTGATGATGCACAACTGAATTAGACCAACACTAAAAATGAGTTGTTAGCCATTGTGTGGGCCTTTGAGAAATTTTGGTCATACTTGGTGTGAACAAAAGTCATAGTCCATATCGATCATGTAGCAATCAGGTATATATTTACAAAAAAGGAATCCAAGGCTAGATTGATGTGCTATGTTTTGTTGTTGTAGTAATTTGGTGTAGAAATACGAGATTGAAAGGGCACAGTGAACCATGTTGCTAACCATCTACCAAGGCTGAAAAATCATGACCACGAGGAGGAGGGTGGACATATTAAAAAGGTACGCGGACTATGTGAATTATCTTGTGAGTGGGTGATCGCGCCCACCTATACCACTAAAGAGTAGCAAGGCAGGGGTCGAAGTAGCTTTTACCCAAACGGGTCGGTATCGATTTCCAAAGGGAGTATGTATGTGGGAGTTGAGTGTCTAAGTTATCTAGTGGTGTGTCATGCTCTTAATTACGCTTCTCATCAAAAGGCTTTTGTAATTATGCTACGGTTTAATCTAAATGAAACTACGAACTAAGTAACTAATATCTTTTTGTGGATTTTCTCAGTAGATTAAAAGCACTAGGTTTATGAATTACTCCTAGGTGAGTAACTAATGGGATCTTAAATTGAGAACAACCTTTTGAGTTGCTGGTGAATGACATAACCTCATGCTAAGTTACTCACCCAATACCTCTCGGTAGTTTGGTTGACTTTGCCCAAATTGGCCTTCTCAAGCACAATTGGGTGTTTTCATTGAATCACATGAATTGGCTCAAGTTGGGTATAGCTATCTCTAGCATCAACCCTTTTATTGGGGCTATCAATCTCTTGAGTTCACCCCAATACCTTGTTATCCTAATGACCTAGACTTGGGTCATCTTTCCCAATAGTAACCTTAGTCATGAAGGCATGAAATAGTGTTTGCAACTACTAAATATGATATTTATGCACAAATTAGGTTAAAACCAAACACCCATACACAAAATCATCCTAAAATTGAAGACCCATTAATTACCCACACCAGGGTTGGGTCAAAACCCTAGCTTAAGGGTCTAGCTACTCATAATTGAAGAAGAAACTAAAGTAGAAGATGAAATTAAGCTCATAAATGTCAATTACAAGATAGAAATTGAAGAACTATTGTAAAAACTATGATAAAATTACTCAAAATGAACAAAAACCACTATTCATGTGTTCCTCCTTACATCTGATACCCTAAAAATGAGAAAAAGATCTATTTATACTAGGCTAAGAATATTGGACAAAACTCCCCCTACAAAGAATTCGCTCCCAACGTATTTATGAGCGCCGCGGCGGATTGGCTTCTGCTGCAGTAGAATAATGACAACTGCAGCGGTCTTGGACTGTGTAGCCTCTCTGATTACCCATTCCGTATCCAGGGGATTAATGAAATGCTACAGCGCTGGCAAAAATGCGGCAGCAGAATAGTACCGCTGACCGCGAAAGCTTGGATCCCAACTCTTGCTGACTCTCTGAAGTTCATAAAATGCGTCCAGCGTAATAGTGGATGTTGCACCGGTAGAAAAACCGCTGCAATGGAGAAATAGCATGGTCAGCGCTGAGCTTTAGCCTTAAAAATACCTCTCTAAAGTTTGACAACGGGGCAACAGAGCGAAATCTACTGCAGCGAAATGACAAATGTTGTAGTGGAAAAGTGAACGCTGCAGCGTTTCTGCTGGGTTCTGGGATTTTGCAAGTTTTACTCCTTTTTGAGATTTTTGGATCAGTATTTACAAATCAACTCAATCCTGCAATTCAAAACAACTTGCATCAAAATGTGGGATTGATTAAGTCAATTTTTGCATCAAAACCTACGGAAATGAGAGTAAATAGCAGTACACATCACTAGTTATCAACTCTCCCAAACTTAAGTCTTTGCTTGTCCTCAAGCAAACAAAATAACTCCCACCTCCGTAACAAGAAAAAATAAAGTATTTCAGCCATTAATATGTGATTAATCAAGCTTCAATTGGGACTAACAATTACCCTCAACACAAATGAATTATTGATAACACTATGCAATGATTTTCTAGCTCACTAGATCTAATGTGACACCAAAGCTTCAAGAGTTGACTCAGGTCGTCATAAACCTTCTCTCTTTCACCTCAACCACTGTGGATCCTAGACTCTTTCTCCTATACTTTCCCTAGGCTCAACTCACCATAAAGAATGACTCTACAAATTGGGTTTATCATGAGGTGCTCTCTTCGCTCTCAAAGGAACTCCTCAAGTCCGGCTTTAAGTACCATAAGTGTGCCCCTCGTGTAAATCACACTAATGTAAGTTCACTCAACTTGAGATCCTATGAGGCTTGTCGGGATGTAATGGAGGCTTTTTGGATTGAATTTGGTCATGATGAACTTGGTAGAACCTCTTCCCTTAAGCACTCCAATTTTTCACCTTTTTGCACATGTTACTCTTGACTCTTTGAGTCACACATTTTGCTTGGGGAACTTAGAGGGACTCATAGTCACTCTTTCTTTTACTTTGGGCACATTTTTCTCCTTTCCTTTCTTTTCCACCAGTTCAACCCCTTTTTCAGCTTTTTGCTTTTCTTTTGCTTTTCCTCTTACCCTTGTTCTTATCTTTTTTGTTCATTTTGCTTTTGAACCTTTTAATTTGGCCCATTTTTTTTCACCAAGCCTTTCATCTCTATGAATTTCCTCGTCTTTCCGCCAAACTTATGATTTTTGCCTATTCTACATCAAGAGTGCTCAAGGAAAGAATGGGTGTCAAGAGATGGTCATTAGAGAATGGATGAAGGTTTTACAATATGGTTTTTGAACAAATCGGCTCATGCTCAAAAGGGGTTGACTAGGAATCTTGTCAAAGTAGGCCAAAGAGGTCTTTCAACTTTAGTAGGAAGTCAAAAAGGCCTATGATCATCTCACTTAGGGTTTCACCTAGAAAAACACTCGGGGCAAGTTCTAGACTTTTAGGCACGGCACTCGGGATATGAAATTTATAACCTCACCTCACAAACCTTAGGATTTTTAAAGAGTATCGAGTCGAGGGACCACAAAAATCTTGATTCAAATTGAAAACTCCAATATGGCCATGTACACTACCTGACTACAGTTTCAGTCAACTCAAGACTCTAAGGGTCACAACTAGAACTAGCCTCATTTGTAATCTGTCTTTAACCATAAAGTCAAAGGTAAGTCTGTTGGTGCCAAGTGAAACATTATTTGAATCACATTTATTCACTACTACTGAAACAAAAGTAAGCAAAAACAAAAACAAAAATGCAAAATTGACTCAATCCCTTAAGAAGGTCGTCACACCGTCTGTCATAGGGAAGAGACACCCGGTTCGCACAACTTCAACCCTTGGAAAGAACCGTGTCCTTAAGAAAACCATGGGCTTATTGACAGCAGAAAAGGAAAAGAAGAAGTTACAAATTAAAAAGATGCTACTAAATGAAATAAGAAGTTAGACAACAAATGGAACAAGCTAAAGAAGTTATAAAGTAGAAAATATGAAAAATCAGAAATGAATATTTACAATAGGGGATGAATATATACATATGATAGGGTAGGGAATCTGAATATATACATACAAAAAAGTAAATGGTAGGGGAATGTAAATAAGGAAAGAAAAATAGTATCAACAATTATTACAACCCAAAATCATGAAAATGTCTGAAATCATCAACTACCAAATAGAGGCCACCCCCTCCAATAAAAACTAGCATTGTCCTCAATTGCTAACTAGACAAAATATAGATCAGGGGAAAGGGGTGAGAGAGAGTAAGAGGAAACTTGAGTAAGTGGTGGGGCTGATGGTGCCTCAGGTGCATAGGTGAAAGATCAACTAGGGCTGATGATGAAAGCACGGTGCCAGTGGTGGTAGCAAGGTCCTGTGGCTGCATGGATGTCTGGCTCTCGGGATCCTCGAGCTAAATCTCCATATCATCAGTCTGCGGGATGGCTCTCCTACGAACTGGTGCTGGTGGAAGGTCTGCCTCATCAACATGTGTGGCCTGGTCAGTGGGCTCTGACTCTCGTAACAAAAGATCAAGGGGGATGTCCCCTGCGGCTGCGACCTTTGCCACCTCTTTCACCAAAGTAGCTTGAGTCTCCTGCATCTTCTTCTGTACCTTCTTCATATCATCCTGGGACTTCTTCATCTTCTTCACAGACTTGCCCCAATAAGTGATTTCTTGTTCTTGCTTCTCCAGATTCTCCATGATTTTCTTTTGGTCATCCACCAAGCTCTTCAATGTATCCTCTAGAGTAAGAGGCAATGCAATGGGTGCCGGAGCTGACTGGGCTGCAACTGTAGAAAAAAGGTCAAAAATACTAGAGGAAGCTACCTGCAGCCAGTTGGTGATACCAACTAGAGTTTGAGACACTTTCAGGACTGTCTGAGGATAGGTGGATGATGATGGTATTGAGACTGGTATGGGCATAGAAGGATCTGACAGAGTATTAGGGACAGCAGTAGTAGTGGGTCTCTCAGAAGCAATGGAGCCTTCAGCAGTAGCGAAAGGCTCTTCTGTGGCAGTGAAAGTACTAGGGGCTGCATATGTGGAGACTTTCCCTTTTAGCTTGGGGTTGTCTGACCCCTTCAAACTGTACCAAGATAAAGCAGTCTGGGGCGTCACAAACGTATCAAAATCCCTTCCCTCAACATCGTTGTCTCGGAAAAAACATAGTAAGGAAATGGGGAAAGGGATAGGAGGCCTCATTCTTCTTCACAAACCGGTCGATAACCATGCACATTATATTCCCGACGTTAATTGGGATACCATCCATAATAGCACCCACTGTCACTGCCCTGGAAAGGGGCATATCACTGTCATGGAGTATTGGGTCTATCCTGCTGCAAGCAAATGTGGCCGATCCACTGGCCTCAAAACTCAGTGTATTTCTGTTGATGAAAGTGCTTGCAACTAACCAATCTGGTGTAGTCCCTGGGATATCTATGACTGAAGCCAACCATGGGCGAGCCAAATCTTTCATATTCACCTTTTCCAAGTACTGAGTCTCATATTCATCCCTGAAACCCGCATAGTCACTAAAAGCCTTGCCATTGTATAGAATTTTCTGGTTGTGAACTTTAGTGTGGTATGTGCCTTTTTTGGTGAAGGCCACATTTGTATAGAACTCCTTCATAACGTATCCATTTGCATAAACCATTTTGGTAGTAAAGAAGTCCCACCCCTCCCTTTCTAAAAATTGCTTTCTCATATTGGGGTGGAGGGGTAGGAGGTCCTTGATAATGAAAGGCCTTTCCGAGATGAGAGATCTCGGGGGAAACCATTCTTTAAACTGGTGGTAGGCCGGTTTAGAGACAAACCGGTCCTGCCACACTGACGGGTTTCTGGTCCTGAGAACACCATCAGTCTATACTTGAGTGTCTCCACCCCTTCCATCATCAGGACCCTCATCTGAGCTTTCAAGGTTGATGGAAGGAGGGGTTGCTGATTGGCTGATGCACCTGTGCCCTCGGGAGGAGTGGCTGAATGGCTAGAGAAGTCATCAGAAGACTCAGAGCTAGTGAGCTCATTGATGAGTCTCCTTGGCTTTGATAATGCAGCTGCTAAAGCTGCTCCGCTCTATCCCTCTGAAGCTTCCCGGGAGGGAAAGTACTCACTAGACTCCGACTCTTCAGAACTTGTTCTTTTCCTCTTTTGTTTCTTTCCAATTGCTTGTGTCGGGCCTAATGGGTTTTTGTTGTTTTCCTTTGCCTCGACCCCTTGACGGGTCGCCTCTCCTAGGTTGCTTGTCAGGTCCTCCCCTTGATCTCACCATTCTCTGCAAACATGTCACAAACGTTGTTAATACATTGCACATGAGTACCAAATAAAAGCTCAGAAACAGAGAATGAAACAATACATAGAGAAGCAATCGGCTGTCAATGGAGAAAGGACAGCTGCACCGGAATGGTCATCACTGACAGCGGAATTTTGATCGCTGCAACGGAAACTTAGAACACTTGAGAGTGAACTCTCTGAACTTGAGAAACGCGGAACGCGTATTTTTGTCCATTGCAGCGTACACAGGATCGCTGTCAGCTATTTTTTGACCGCTGCAGCGGAGTCCTGGTATTGACAACTATGAGGTTTGGGACCTCCGCTGTCAGCAAAATTTTGAACCGCTACAGCGGAAGTCGTCAGCACAGCGCACTAAGGGCTAGGGTTTATCAAATTTTCCAAACATTTCACATGAATACAAGTGTGAAGAACCCTAAGTCCACAGAAATGCCCAAAGATCATTATCACACAACTAAATCACACATTGATGATTCAATTTCAAAGATTAGGGTTGCACTAACTCTAAACAAAGAGCAAAAAAAAAGAAAAACACATTAAAACAACCTAAAACTAAGAACAAATACTCAACTAAAAAATAAATCATGAAAACATACTAGTAATTAATGAAGATGAAGGATGTAAAGATATGAAATCAAGATTCTTGGATGAACAGTGAAAAAGTAATGAGCAGTAATTTTGTTGGGGTGGTAAGCAACTGAGCGAAAAGGGTAAAAAATGAGGGTCTTTTAGTATATATACTAAAGTTGTGGGACCCAAACAAACTCACCTAGCGCGACAACAGATTGTTACCGCTGACCGCGCTTTTGCTCCTTTGGATTTGATGTTCATGAGCCTTAACTGCTGCTGCGGAATTCTGCCATCGCGGCGGAATGCATTATGCGACGGCGAAAAATTAAACGATGCGGCGTAATTGATATTCAAAGAGCATGTTATGTGGCTCAATTGGACCGCTGTCAGTGTCCATTTTCCACTGCAGCACTTGGTCACCGCTGTCAGCAGATTTATGACTGCTGCAGCAAAATTTTCTATTTTGCTCACTTCTCAGATTTTCACCTACACTATATCCACCAAGTCCTACATCAACTTCACAACTGGTTAGCTCACAGAAATACTATTCTAACAAAAGTAACAAAATAAAAAGAGGGAAAAGAGAACGCTTGGGTTGCCTCCCAAGAAACGCCTGATTTAACGTCGCGGCACGACGCAAGTTATCATTTTCAAAGGAACTTCATCAAAGCCACCACGTGGCTATCTTCAAATTTACCCAAATAATGCTTGAATTAGTGCCCATTCACAGGAATAATCTCCTCATTCATGTTTTTGAGATCAAGAGCACCAAAGGGTGTAACCAATACCACTTCAAACGGTCCACTCCACTTGGACTTAAGTTTACCCGGGAAGAGACGAAGCCTATGATTGAAAAGAAGCACCAAGTCTCCCACCTTGAACTCTCGGTATTTGTCATATTTGTCATGCAAGTAATTCATTTTCTCTTTGTACAAAGAAGAACTAGCATATGCATGGAATCGTAACTCATCTAGCTCATTGAGGTGATCAACTATAAGATTTGCAGTTGTATCCCAATCCATGTTCAACTTCTTCAATGCCCATAGTGCCTTGTGCTCCAATTCCACTAGTATATGACACGCCTTGCCATACACCAAGCAGTATGCAGACATACCTATTGGAGTTTTGAAAGCAGTACATCAAGCTTCCGGGACCGATCAGTCCGATTAGCATTCACAGTCTTGGCCAAAATGTTCTAGATTTCTCGATTAGACACTTCAACTTGGACAATTGCTTGAGGATGGTACGTAGTAGACACTTTATGATCGACTCCATACTTGGCTAGTAATGAATCAAAGGCCCTATTGCAAAAATGAGAGCCACATCACTGATGATGGCACGGGGTGTCCCAAACCTTGTGAAAATATTTTTCTTTAGAAACCCTACCACAGTGCGAGCCTCATTGTTGGGTAAAGCCACGACTTCAACCCATTTTGAAACATAGTCCACCGCCACAAGTATGTAGGTGTTTCCACATGATCTAACAAAGGGCCCCATAAAATCAATACCCCACACATCAAAATATCACCTCAAGAATTGTAGTGAGAGGCATTTCATCTTTCTTGGATATGTCGCCCATTCTTTGGCATTCATCACACCGCTTAACCAATTCACTAGCATCCTTGTACAAAGTGGGCCAAAAGAAACCACAACTCAAGACCTTTGAAGCAGTCCTTGCCCCTCCATGATGACCACCATAAGGTGAGGAATGGCATGACTCAAGAATTGACACTTGCTCTTCTTCGGGAACACAACGTCGAATGACACCATCATTGCATATCTTGAACAAATATGGTTCATCCCAACAATAATCCATGTTATCCCGTCTAAGCTTCTTTCTTTGGTTGGAAGAGAGCTCAAACGGGACAACACCGGTGACAATATAGTTGGCGATGTTCACGAACCATGGCATATCATGCATAGAGACGGTGAGGAGTTGTTCATCCTGGAAGCTATCATTAATCTCAAGGCCATCACTTGGCCTCCCTTGCTCTTCCAAACTGGAAAGATGGTCGGCAACTTGGTTCTCACTCCCCTTCCTATCAATGATTTCCAAATCAAACTCTTGAAGCAATAACACCCACCGCATAAGTCTAGCCTTTGAGTCCTTTTTTATCATTAGATACCGGAGTGCCGCATGGTCGGTGTGAACTATCACCTTGGAGCCCATAAGGTAAGGCTTGAATTTCTCCATCGCAAAGATTATAGCCAGAAACTCTTTTTCGGTGACGGTGTAGTTCATTTAGGCGTAGTTCATGGTCTTGCTTGCATAGTAGTTGGGATGAAAGATACCCTTTGGACCAAAACCGCCCCCATCGCCACGTCACTCGAATCACACATTAGTTCAGAAGGCAAGCTCAAATATGGCACTGTGATAATTGGTGTGGAAGTTATCTTTTGCTTCAATAACTCAAATTCTCTCATAGAATTTTCATCAAAGTTTCAAAAAGTAGCATCGGTAGAACCCTGCATGCCCAAGAAAGCTACGGATTCCCTTCACCGAGGTCGGAGGAGGCAATTTGGAAATGACCTCGATCTTGGCCTTATCTACTTCAATTCCCTGCTTTGATAATTTGTGGCCCAGAACTATCCCCTCTTCAACCATGAAGTGACACTTTTCCCAGTTGAACACTAGGTTGGTTTCTTCACAACAGGCAAGGACTTTGTCAAGATTTTTCAAGCATTCATCATAGGAGTCCCCTACCACGCTGAAATCATCCATGAATACCTCTAGAAAGTCTTAAACCATATCAGTGAAAATCTTCATCATGCACCGCTGGAATGTAGCGGGTGCATTGCTTAATCCAAAAGGCATCCTGAAAAAAGACAATGTCCCATAGGGACAGGTGAAAGTTGTTTTTTCTTGGTCTTCTGGAGCTATCAAGATTTGGTTATAACTCGAAACCCATCCAGGAAGCAATAGAGAGATCTAGCTCTCCCCGCAAGCTTGTCAAGCATTTGGTCCAAGAAAGGCAAAGGGAAATGATCCTTACGATTCACCTTGTTCAATTTGCGGTAATACATGCATACCCGTCAACTAGTGACTTTCCTTTTTGGAATAAGATCATTCTTGTCATTTTGCACCACGGTCATGCCACCCTTTTTAGGAACACATTGGACTAGAGAAATCCAAGCACTATCAGAGATTGGGTAGACGACTCCAGCATTGAGCCACTTGATTATCTCTTTCTTGACAACCTCTTGCATTGCCTCATTTAGCCTCCGTTGGTGTTCTACGGAAGGCTTTTCTCCATCCTAAAGAATGATCTTGTGCATACAAAATGCGGGGCTTATGCCCCGAATATCAGCAAGTGTCCAACCTATGGCCTTCTTCATTTTTTTCAGCATTTTGAGTGTAGAGACTACCTGCAATTTGGTTAGGCAAGATGAAAGTAAAACATGTAAAGTACGAGAAGGACCCAGAAATTCATACCTGAGGTGTGGTGGAAGTGGATTCAACTCCAGGGTAGGTAGCTGTTGATACCCAAGTTTTCCTCAAATTATTTCTAATTTACATATATACTTTCAAAATCAGGTTTTTATAACAATTGGTATTTTTTTATGATTTCCCCATATTTTTATTAATTTATTTTTAATTTATCAAGTATTTTTATCTCTAATAATCAATCATAAATTGCATTACAAATGATTTCAAAAATATTTCTTGATTTAATATATCATTTTTGGTCCTATTAAGACCAAATTATTTCACAATTAGCCAAATTGGCAATATTTGGCTATAAGTGAAATAAATTTGCAATTATAGCCTAGTTATATGTTTTAGGCTATTTGTTAATCAATAATTAGTCATTTGTATTTTTTAAATACTCATTAATCATTTCAATTTAATTTATTAAGCATCAATTTCATTTTTTATAATTATTAACTATTTTATAAATTATTTATCTATTTTTATAGGCTATTTAATAATTAGCCACTTTTAATTTTAAGTCTAGCCTAATTAATCCGGACCCCTAACCCATTTAATCAGCCCAATTACCCAACCCAGACCTAAAATCCTACGGCCCAACCTCTCATTCGATTTGAGTCGTTGATTAATTCAAATCAATGGCCCAGATTAATCCTTACCAAATTAATACCTAAATGACTACCCTCCCCCTTCTCATTCTTCCCCTCTCACTTCTAAACCGTCTCTCTCTAAATCCTCTCACTTCTCTCTAGACGCTTCATCTGCTGAAGCCCTTATCACCCTTCTCCGGCGACCTCCTCACCGGAAACCATGAAGGTTCCACTTCCCACCAGCCTTATGGCTCCATCCTTCACACTTGTGTCACCGATGGAGGATCTCAAATGACCAAAGGCGGTTCACTCCCATCTCCGGTCTCATGCCATCTTTTCCGGTCACCTACGGCCGTTCGAGTAAGACCTTTACACTTTCCGGCCTAAGGCCAGCAATATTTTGAGTTTTCTTCTCCTCATTTTGGTTTTCTCTGTAAACCCTAGCTTTAAATCCTCCGATCGTTTTAGATTTGTGACGGATCTATGTGTCTTTTAAGGTTCTCACATGTTTTCCTCAAAAGATTTCTTTGATTTCAAACGGTTTCCTCATTTTCCAGACTAGGGTTTCAAAACCCTTTTGAAAAACGATTTCTTTCTGATTTTTAGAAATTACTTTGTGATTTTCGCATGTTTAAACATCGCCTGAGCTTTTCTTTTTTTCGATTCTTTTTTTAAAGAAACCCTAATACTTCTGGGTTCGATTTGAAAGTTTGAATGTGTTTGCAATGTTGTTTGCGTGTCTCTCATGAACTTTCTGGACTTTCATGAATGTCCTATGTGTTCTATGCTTCTTGCTCTAATTTGTTGCTAAGGTTTTTGAATCTCTACTATTTTTTTAACTGCTTGCTTAGGGTTTATCTGATTTGTTTTTGTTCAACACATGTTATTTATTGTTTAATAAGTCTGATTATTCGTTTATTGATTGTTTACCTAATGTCTACTGATTCTGTGAATTTTCCGTAAAGCTGTGATATTTTGCTTGAATCTGTCATTTTGTGTATGTTCCTTAGAACTCTTTACTAATTTCGAATTATCTCCTTGTTTGTGTGATACTTTCCTTGATTAGTCTTGATTCCATGCGATTTTAATCTCATTCGAGATTCCCTTGACTAAAGTTCAGAATTAAAATCATACTCTGCCTTATGAATATGCTGTTAGTTATTTAACATGTACTTTCCTTAATTAAATATTCTGTATTTAGTCTTTATTACATTCCACATGTTTTTACTACTCCTATTATGGTAAAATCAGTCTTATAATTGATTCTTTTTCAAGTTTAATACAACTTGTACCCGTTTGAACTATGACTCCCTAATTAAAGGGAATCCGGGTCTTAATTGATTCTGATAGAGTATTTTTCCAACAACTGTGCTAAGTTAATACTTATTACCTCATTTTCCTGCTTGTTCTCAAACTATAAATACCTCTACTATCCTTAGCATAAGGGACGAACATAGATACACTATTCTGAACTCTCTCTTACACAGATACCTACTCTTTCTTGTCATTCTTGCTGATAACTTGCTATTCTCAGTCGCCTAAAATGCCAAGACTGAGTAACTCTATACTCTACTGCTCTACGCAATACTACTCTTCACTTTACTGCTCTTCACTCTGCACTTATTCTCTCCTTTAACTTGTATGTTTTAAGTTTAACTTAAAGTTTTCAAAACAATATGTTTCTATTTGTATTGCAATTCCTTTTAGTCCTATGTTTTTACTTGTAGTTTTGTTGTTTACCTTGCAACTAGCATGTCCATTTGTTATTCTCTCTATGTGATCCCCCTTTCCCTTTAGTTTCTGACCCCCAGTACACTACAATCATGTATTTGTGTCACTTGTTTGCTATGTAATCCTGAAATGTGCTATGAATCCTCCCTGAATCTATGTGTAAGCCTGTCTGTTATGTACCTCCCTTTGGCATTCCCTTAATTTGGTTTTGTTGAGTCCCTGGCCTGAACATCTTTGTGAAAAAACTATTTAAGATTCTGTAGTATTTCTCTGGTGTTAACTTGTATGCAAACATGCTTTCACAGGTGACCTACTTGTCCCCAATCCCTTATTCCATGTTTGTGTTTGCTTCCCTGAACTATGTATGCTGATTTGGTTCGAAGTTGTTGATTGTTCTCCTCCCTTTCTTTCAAAACTATTTGTTTTTCACTCAGAGCAAACTCTTCGGTTGTTTTCCAAGATTTATTTCAAACAAATCATCTTCAAAACTGTTTTCCCAACTCTACTCCTTCAAAACTATGTCAAGCACTCTCACATATACTTTTAGAAGTCTAGGTTCTGCCCCTTTAATGTGTGACTGCTTAGGGACCCCTATGAGCTCCCTCTGAACTCTGACACATTAAAGCTGGCCCTTCCACACTGCACTTACTCAAGTTTGGTTATGGATCTTGGTGTGAGCACTGCACGGGATCCCTTGAGATCCTTAGGGAACTTTGACACAACTGGATCATGTGAAAGGCTGTGAACCAATGGCATTTGAGAAATTTTGGAGATTTTTGGGCCTATTAGTAGGCTCCCTATTTTATAACTTCCTCTTTTCTTATTTCAATTATGTAATTTGCGCAAACGGTTTGTAATAATTATTGTAAACAACTCTTTGGGGATGGATAGTGAAAATGGATGGGTACTATGCATGCTAAAAAGGTAGAGATCATGCTCTAGGCTTTACTTTCTATCTGTGCAATAGAAATCTTGTGTAGGACTCATGTATTCAATGCATGCATTAGAAATCATGCCTTTCAGGTACCATGTTTACTGTTTTAGCACGTGCATCCATATATCACTTAGAACGTTCTGTGTTAAAATACGCTAATAACTAGCTTTACCATTATGTTATATGCTGCCATATACACTTAGAGATCCTGCCTTAGAATAAAAATAACGCTAATAAACACGTCAATTTCATATCTTCTGCATATTCTGAAAGCGTGTTCAGACGTAACGTTTATACATTTAGATGAATCCTACTTAGGTCCTGCATATACATCACTCTGCATTTTCTACGCATTAGATATCATGCCTTTACGATTGCATTCATATCCGCTTGGGCATATCTAGTCTAATTATTGATAAAAATGGTTTCACTCAGTCCTGTAAACAGCTGGTAACAATTCGTGAATTTTGAACACTTAGACAACATGTTTAGTAATATAATTTAAAACAATTTTGTTTTCTAAGTAAACTCTGATAACTGGAACATTGTCTTACACCTAGGAAAGCCTTAGATGCTAAATTTGTTAAAACTTGAAATCTGCTTCTTTACGTATACTACCTAACAATCAGCAGGTTTAAAATTAGTAGGAAAACTGATTAAGCCTTTTTCTGAATTACAAAACAAATTTGTTTTCTCTGTTATTTTCTAAATCACCTAGATACCATGCCTTAGGATTCTGAAACGAAACATGGACCTTATATGTGTATGAGTCGTGCTGTCAATGTGCATTACTTGTGGAGGTATATCTGAGCTTTCTATCTGCTTTCCCTTAATTGCAGTCCTATTTGTTTTTATCTATCGCCTCAGTACTTTGCCTTTGAACCTATGGGTCTGCCTAGAACCTCCCTCATAGGATAGAAATCCTAAACTCCTCCAAGATTATAGGAAGGGACGGGTAACAGCCCGCAATAGAAGTCGTTGATCAACACTCGTTTTTAGTTACCTTAACGGGGTGGGAAGGGTGGATATGGATATTATGACCGGTGCGCTAATACCACGTGTAGCCCCTCTTTGAGGAGTGACATACCGGGTATTGCATTGATGTGATCCATGTAACAAACAACCTAGGACATCTCCTATCCCATAAATATTTTCAATTTAGTAATACACACGTGCTTAGACTGCGAATCTTTGAAAACTATCTTCTTTTTCTTAAACATTAATTACATGTTTGCTACTTGTACAAATTCACAAAGTTGTTTGGCCGGGAACCACAGTTGTGTATTCTGAGGGGTCCCTAACACCTTCCCCTTAGAATAATTTCAAGCCCTTACTCTATTTATGGTTATCAAAACTTGTTTGTAAATGACCCTAAATAGGTGCCGTAACGCACCTTCCCCTGGGGATTTTAGGCTTTTACCATTTCAAGAGTCTTTGTGAATTTGTACCTCTTCCCTTTATGTGCAATTAATTGCCTATTTCTTTTTAGCATTTAATTTTCCTCAAAAAGAAAAATTGACATGTTTTCTTGTTTCCTTTTGTAATCGCTTTTTAAATTATAACTGTTGTATTTACTGCTTTCATAACGTGCAAATACATGTCTACATGCCTTTACTGCTTATTGCATGATCATGATTCGACATCATACTCCACTTGTGCCAAAGCAAATCCAATAGCAACACTTGATGAGTGGTTGCGCCCTTCCTATTTTTATCACCCCAAAATGCGAAAAGACTTATTTGCGGTAAAACTAGTCGATCAGCAGTGCAGTCAACGGTTCTATTCCTTCCCCCCTTGAGTTGTCCGCTCAAGGGTACCAGTCTAACACCCCATAGAAACCTTACTCTGTTATACTGGTGCATGCATCATGGTCAAACCTGGCCAGGCTAACGTGTTGTCCGCACAATAGCTTTTAAGATAGCCTTGTCCAAAGTCCATCGGGTTTTCAATAATCCCAACGGACGCAATCATGTTCTACGTATTTATTTGGAGAACTAAATTCTTGTATGCTAATCATAAGTGTATAAATAGTCTAGTATGGCGGGGGTAAGGGCCTAACCATTTTGTCTTGCAGAAATATGAGGCACGAAGTCCCTAGACTTGTCATGGTCGCCAACATTCACCCAAAGCTTCTAAACTGGTTGGAGGAACTTCACTCCAGTGATAAGACGCTCGTCAAGAAATACTTGGGTAACCTACCGTCTATCCTCGACATTCAACCCAACAAAATGTTGATAGAGGCTGCCACTTTGTTCTGGGATAGCGAAAGGGATGTCTTCCATTTTGGGGACATCAAAATGACACCATTGCTAGAAGAAATAGGAGGACTGGTAGAACTAGTTTGGGAGACTCTTGGGTTGTTAATGCTTGAAAACCGCAAAAGCAGGGTTTCTTGAAAATGATGGGTCTGAAGAAGAATGCAGAGTTAGAGTGTCCTAGGAAGTCGTACATTCCTTTAGAATATTTGTACGAAAGGTACGGTCACATCAAGTCATACCTTACCTATCACGACAAATTCGCCATAACATCTTTGGGGCACATTCACCGTACTGTGTTCGTCTTCATTGTTTGCTTCCTGGGGTTGATCGTATTTCCAACAAAGAAAGAAAGGATCCACACTAGGCTGGCTATGGTAACCAAAACCTTGATGGAGGGAATTGATGGACAGACCTTCACATCGTCCCTATGATTATCGCAGACATTTATCGAGCCTTGGAGCACTGTCAAAAGGGAGCTAAGCACTTCGAAGGGCATGGGACGACCACATCGCTTTCCATCACCCAAAGAGAATGTCGTACCTTCCGACAGATTTGCTCAGCCCGAAACTACCAGAAAATGGGTAGAGTTCTTCGATAATCTGACTGAGAAGCAGGTACAGTGGATGTTTGAGTGCTTTCCAACAGATGAATTCATCGTCAGGTCAAGATATGCACTGTTCCTGATACTAATTAGGTTGAGAGGAACATATCCTTACGTCCCTCTCCGGGGTATGAGACAAGCAAGCAGAAAGCAGATTATTCCGAGGGTCGACAAGATAAGAAATTTTCGAGCCGACTTTCAAGATGATGATAGTCCTCACAAGTGCCAAGCCCAACACATGTGGCACTGTAAGATCATAATTGAGAAAGACACAATTGAACCGGACATATATCATGCAGGCTGTACACCTTTCTACTCAGGGTGGTTAGAAGACAACAGGGATGGCAGGCTAGGGTTCATTCGAGGCCACATGATCATAGATGAAAAAGTTGAAGTTCAAGTCAAGTATAATCAACTGCGCAAGAGGATCCGTGAATGCGAAGACGAACACCATGAGATACACGAAACCAACAGGAAGTTGATGGAAGAATGGAAAGACATGGCCTTCAGCGCCAATAGAAAGCTGGGGTACTTGGAGCGAGGCATAGTCGAGCTAGAGGGTAAATTCATCAAGAGGGTTGAAGACTGTCAAAAGGCTGAAGGGAACGATAGTGGACATCTGACCAGAGCATATATAGTACAAGTGCTTCGTGAGCTGGGGAACCTGTTCGAAGGAATCAAGGATGCAGAGTCGGGAAGGTCTTTTTGGGACCAAGTAGGATAGGATTTCTTTTCGCTTTATCAGTGTAATAAGGCCAATGGTCATTAATGACTCTATTTCTTGGTTATTATAATCTTAGTATCGTTTTGGATTCGTCTATTTTTACATTAATGAAATGAGGCATCTCGGCATTTAAGTTCTCCAAATTAATTTGTCACTAGGCCTACCTCGGGCACAACAAGGCTCCCAAGTTAGGACACGCTTTACATTCTCGCACTATGTGTTTAAATACCGCAACATTTTTCATAATCCTCACTGACTTGGCTACCTTTTTGTTTTTACTTTATTTTATTTTCTTTGATTATTCCCCTCCCCCAAAGGTTGGTTCGTGCACTCTGGCATCATCATCATATTACACAAGATCCAGGGGCCCTCCGCCCTCTCCTCGTCCTGGTCCTCCAAAAGGCAAAGGCAAAGGCAAAATGGAAGATTCAAGCAACATCAGAAAAGAAAACATAATGCTGGCCGAACGAGCAGAGGATCCTAATGATCAAGGTGCTCAGGTTCAGAATGAGGCTATGTTACAACTCGAGCAAAGTCTGATGAAGCTCCAAGGGGAGCTTGAACAGGTCCAGAATTTGGCGAACATATCCTTCTCACTCAGCGTCCGTGATGTCACTCAGAATCCCATACCTCCTCAAAACACCCCAAACAAGCAAAATCTTCCCAACACTCATCATCACATAACTCCATCAAAAATTCAAACTATCCCACCACAACACCAGCACAACACCTGCCACGCTCTGAGAAACACCCCGATAATCATCCCTGAACCGAACCTCCACAAATGACCACCTTTACACCCAAGCACCAGGTCAGCACAACAACCATATCTACATGGAGACTATTCCATACTCCACCCAACCCATTTCATGCACACCCGAATCCAGTGAAAAGGATTTTCTCATCAGGAATTTGGCTGAGGAACTCAAAAAGTTGACCAGCCGAGTTCAAGGCGTTGAGGTAAGCAAAGGAGTTGAAGGACTGAACTATGAAGACCTCTGCATACAACCCGATGTTGAACTGCTCGAGGGGTATAAACCTCAAAAGTTAGAGATGTTCGATGGTACAGGCGATCCGAGAGTCCATCTGAGGACCTATTGTGATAAGCTAGTTGGAGTAGGGAAAGATGAAAAGATTCGCATGAAGCTGTTCATGATGAGCTTAACATGAGATGCTATGTCTTGGTATATCAGCCAAGACCCCAGGAAATGGTCGAATTGGGTAAGCATGGCGTCCGAATTTATGGACCGATTCAGGTTTAGCACAGAGAATGCACCAGATGTATTCTACATCCAGAATCTTAAGAAGAAGCCTACAGAGACTTTCTGCGAGTATGCTACTCGCTGGAGATCTGAAGCTGCTAAGGTAAGGCCCGCCTTAGATGAAGAACAAATGAATAAGTTCTTTGTACGAGCTCAAGATCCACAATACTATGAGCGGTTGATGGTGATCGAAAATCATAAGTTCTCCGATATTATCAAATTGGGTGAGAGGCTCGAAGAAGGAATCAAAAGTGGTATGGTCACCAATTTTGAAGCCTTACAAGCTACAAATAAGGCTTTACAATCTGGTGGTGTGTCCAAGAAGAGGGATGTGGGAGCCGTGATGGTTGCACAGAGAACGAAATCCCCACTAAAATACCAAACTTACCAAACATCTCCACTTACATATCAACCAACACCTACGCAAACTTACCAAGCACCCTCACCCTCATACCAACCACCGCCACCAACATATCAATCATCTCCACCACCTACATATAAACCTATCTCGCCCAGATATTCCTAGACTGCTCCTATCTACCACACCTATAACTCTCAACCATCCCACTACCAGTCACCCCCTGCTCGCCAAAACTTCCCTAGACCTTGACCCAATTTTGACCGAAGATCTCCCAAACAATATACTACCATCGCCGAACCTATTGACCAGTTGTATGAGAAACTAAAGGTTGCCGGTTATGTTAACCTTATCTCTACCATAACCCCTGAGAATCCTTCCCAGTGGGTTAACCCAAACAAGTCCAGTGCATACCACTCCGGCATGAGGGGACACACCATCGATGAATGCCGCTCTTTGAAGGATAAGATACAGTCCATGATCGACAACAAGATCATTGTAGCAAAGGAATCCACTCCCAATGTCCACAACAATCCACTCCCATACCATAAGGGTGGAGGCATCCACATGATCGAAGTAGAGGAAGATTGGGACCCAGAGGGGTCGATTGGGTTGATCATAGAAGATGATGATCCAAAGAAGCCAGCGGTTACTCTTAACCCTATCATAGTCCAAATCCAGCCATCCGGAGATGCTGAGGTAGTTGCATCAGTGCCTTTCGAGTTTGAAGCGAAACCACCCACAAAGGCATCTACGATGTTTGAGGTCGAAGTTATGCCAACTGCAAATGTGACTGCACCACTTGAGATTGCAGTCATGCCACCTGCTAAGACACATGTTCCGTTCGAAGTAAAGGTAGCTACACCAATCACAGTGGCGGTGTCAACCACGCCACCTTTCCGCATCAATTCCATGCCATGGGATTATGTAGCCGAGGTAAGACGAACCGGAAAGGTCAAGGTCAAAGAAGCTACTTCGGCATAGGGTATGACAAGAACCGACATGGTCTACACACCAGAGCATTTGGTTGAATCAAGCAAACATGCCTCTAACAAGCCACCCATTATCGAGACAGACCAGATGACCTTTGGAGGAAGGTACAGGACAAAGAGTACTCTGTCATTGACCAGCTGAATAAGAAGCCAACTCAGATATTTATTCTTTCATTGCTGCAAAATTCAGAGGCACACGGAAATGCTTGGTTGAAGGTGTTGAATGAAACATACGTGCCAAACAATATCACTAGTGGAGAAATGGCCAACATGGTAGGCCAAGTGCTGGAGAGCCATAAGATCACCTTTCACGATGACGAGCTGCCGCCTGAAGGGTTGGGCCATAACAAAGCCCTGCACATCACTATGCAATGTGAAGACTATTTCATTACCCGGATTCTTATCGAGGGGGGATCCAGCCTTAACATCTGTCTGTTGGCAACACTCAAGAAATTGGGCAAAGGGTTGTACGATATAAGAGAAGGGTCAATGAACGTGAAAGCTTTCGATGGTTCGCAAAGGTCCACCATCGGCGAGATCAGTCTCTGTTTGCAAATGGGGCCTACATAGTTCGAAGTCGATTTCCAGGTGATAGATATATCAACGTCCTACAACTTTCTATTAGGACGACCATGGATACATGCCGCTTGAGCTGTGGCATCGACACTGCATCAGGCCGTGAAGTTTGAATGAAACCATCAAGAGGTACTCATCCACGGAGACGGGAGAAATTCTATTTACAACCGCCAGTCCATTACGGTAGTTGAAGGAAGGAGGAAGATGGGTGGAGAAACTTACCACCACATTGAATGGGTCAACGAAATAGACAAAGACAAATGGTGGGATATTAAAATAGCATGCATGATGAATTGGAGAGGGTACGAGCCAGGTAAAGGGCTCGACAAGAACCTCCAAGGAATCTTCAAACCTATAAAGATCAAGGGCCATAGCACCACCTTCGATCTAGGATACGATTATACTTGGCAAGAGTATAACGACTGTTCGCCACCATGGCGTGGTCCCTATTACCCATTGGAGCAGCCAATACCACATCTGGAACAGACCTTTCAGTAGGTCGGCATTATCTGTGGGTTAGAGGAAGAAGAAGCACTTGCAGCGTTGAGGAATTTGTTCTTGGAAGACAATGACATGGATTGTTGATTCATTCTTTAGGAGGAGGGGGAGGACGGCCCTTCCATCCAGGCCGTGACCAGAGGAAAATATCTCAAGAACTGGACCATCAGAACAACCAGAGGCCAACGAGCCTCGGGGTAGCAGGGCTAAACAAGCATTATTCATTGTCTCTTACTAAATGGTTTTCCTTTTCGCATTTTTGTGCAATAAGAGCTTCAATGTTCAAAACATTTGTTCAACTTATCAAAAGCACTTTTACGTTTTTATGAATCAATATTTATTACTATAATTTTTTTTTCTCATTACTTTATCTATACAACATTAATATTACTTGTGTTGATGAATAGATGACTGTGACATGCAACGAGACAACGCAACAAATGGACATTGATTCAGAAGAAGAAGATGATATACCTGATTAGATTGTCATAGAAGTCGAGAATTTTGAGAATAGACCTAAGTCCAACCTGGACGAGACCGAAATTATCAACCTGGGAGATTCAGAAAATGTAAAGGAAACTCTCATCAACATTCATTTGTCGCCGTCAGAAAAGAAGTAATACACAGAGTTTTCAAGGGAATATGAGGACATATTCGCATGGTCATATGATGACATGACTGGTCTAAGTACATCTATTGGGGCTCACAAGCTGTCGACCAATCCAATGTGCCCACCAGTAAAGCAAAAGCTCAGGAAGTTCAAACACGACATGAGTTTGAAAATCAAAGAAGAAGTTACCAAGCAGATCAATGCCAAAGTACTCAAGGTAGTAGAATATATGACATGGTTAGCTAATACCGTGCCAGTGCCAAAGAAAGATGGGAAGGTTAGAGTCTGCGTCGACTACCGGGATCTCAACCGGGCCAGTCCGTAAGATGACTTCCCTTTGCCAAACATACACATCTTGATTGACAACTGCGCGAAGCATGAACTATAGTCATTTAAGGATTGCTTCGCTGGTTACCATCAGATCTGGATGGATGAGGAAGATGCTAAGAAAACGGCTTTCACTACGCTGTGGGGAGTTTACTGCTACGAGATGATGTTGTTCCGTCTGAAGAATGTTGGGACCACCTACATGAGATCCATGACCACTATCTTCCACGATATGATACACAAGGAGATTGAGGTATATGTGGACGATTTCATTATCAAGTCCAAGAAAGCTACTGACCAAGTAGAAGATCTAAGGAAGTTCTTCAATAGGCTGGGAAAATACAATCTGAAACTAAACCCCGCGAAGTGTGAATTCGGGGTTCCTGCTGGTAAATTGCTTGGGTTCATTGTCAGCCGTCGAGGGATAGAATTGGATCCGTAAAAGGTCAAAGCCATCCAAGAGTTACCACCGCCAAGGAACAAGAAAGATTTGATGAGTTTCCTAGGGCGTCTCAACTATATCAGCCGGTTCACAGCCCAATCCATAGTCATATGTGAGCTGATCTTCAAGATGCTGAAGAAGGATGCTGCAAACAAATGGACCGATGATTGCCAAAAAGCCTTCGACAGAATTAAGGAGTACCTGTCAACACCACCGGTCTTGGTACCACCTAAGCCAAGTAGACCTTTGCTACTCTACCTTGTAGTGTTAGATGGAGTTTTGGCTGCGTTTTGGGGCAGCACTACAAAACAGGAAGAAAAAAGCAGGTTATTTATTATCTGATCAAGAAGTTCACTCCGTACGAGGCTCGGTATTTCCTATTAGAGCGTACCTGGTGTGCTCTAACCTGGATAGCACAAAAGCTGAGGCATTACCTCTGTGCCTACACAACTTACCTCATATCAAGGATGGATCCTTTGGAGTACGTCTTGCAGAAGCCCATGCCCACTGGCAAGTTGGCCAAATGGTAAATCCTGCTGAGTGAATTCGACATTGTCTATGTGACTCAGAATTCGGTCAAGGGAAAAGCGTTGGAAGACGATCTTGCTGAGAACCCTGTGGATGATTAATACGAACCCCTGAAAACATATTTTCCCGATGAAGAGGTATCACTCATAGGAGAAGACATTGCAGAATCCTATGACGGCTGGAGACTATTCTTCGATGGAGCGGCGAATTTCAAAGGAGTCGGCATTGGAGTTTTCTTGATATCGGAAACTGGTCAAAGTTATTCGGTATCTGCCAAACTCATATTCCCCTGCACCAATAATATGGCAGAATATGAAGCATGCATCTTAGGGCTCAACGTGGACATTGACATGAACGTCCAGGAGATTGGTGATTCATACTTGCTTATACATCGGTTACAAGGAGAATAGGCTACTAAGAATTCCAAGATACTATCGTATCTGCACCACATGCAGGAATTAAGAAAGAGGTTCACGAAGATAGAATTTTGGCATGTCCCCAGAATCCAAAATGAGTTCGTCGATGCATTGGCCACTATGTCATCTATGATACAACATCTAGATAAGAATTTCATTGATCCTATTCCAGTGAAGATCCATAGCCAACCAGATTATTGTGCCCATGTTAAAGAAGAAGTAGACGGAAAGCCTTGGTTTCATGATATCAAGGAATACTTGGAAAAAGGAGAGTACTCGGAACTTGCAAATCATACTCAGAAATGCACGCTCCGGAGATTTTCCAACAATTTCTTCCACAGCTGAGGAATCCTATATATGAGGACTCCCGATTTGGGATTAATAAGATGTGTCGACGCAAAGGAAGCATCTAAGTTATTAGAAGAGATACATGCTGGGACCTGTGGTCCACGTATGAATGGTTTTGTTTTGGCAAAGAAGATACTCAGGGTCGGTTATTTCTGTATGACTACAAAAACGAATTGTATCCAGCATGTCCGAAAATGCCACCGCTGTCAGGTGCATGCAGACATGATAAAAGTACCTCCAAAAGAGCTCAATGCAACAAGCTCACCTTGGCCATTAGCCCTTGGGAATGGACGTCGCTGGACCGATCGAGCCTACCGCATCCAATGGACACAGGTTCATCTTGGTAACAATTGATTATTTCACTAAATGGGTCGAAGCAACATCCTATAAAGCAGTAACTAAGAAATTCGTGGCAGACTTTGTCCGCGACCGCTTTGTTTGTCGGTTCGGATTTCCCGAGTCAATCATCACTGACAATGGTTCCAATCTCAATAGTGACCTGATGAGAGCTATGTGCGAGACATTCAAAATCAAGAACAAGAATTTCACAACCTACAGACCTCAGATGAATGGAGTTGTAGAAGCCGCCAACAAGAACATCAAGAAGATACTAAGGAAGATGATAGAAAAAGCACAAGCAGTGGCACAAGAAGTTATCATTTGCTTTACTGGGATATTGTACCACAATTTGCACGTCAACAGGAGCAACCCCTTATATGTTGGTTTATGGCACAGAGGTTGTTATTCCTGCCAAAGTTGAAATTCATTCCCTAAGGATCATACAAGAAGCTGAGCTCAGTGATGCAGAGTGGGTAAAGAGCCGTTATGAGCAACTGGCCCTCATAGACGAAAAAAGGATGAACGCAGTATGCCACGGTCAACTTTACCAAAATAGAATGACTCGAGCTTTCAACAAAAGGGTCAAGTCGAGACAATTCACACCAGGGCAGCTGGTGTTAAAGAAGATCTTTCCGCATCAAGATGAAGCCAAGGGGAAATTCTCTCCCAACTGACAAGGTCCATACATGGTTCACCGAGTATTGACGGGAGGAGCACCTATACTTGCAGAAATGGACGGAGAAGTCTGGCCAAAGCCAATCAATTCATATGCAGAAAACATTATTATGTGTAATCCTTTAATGCTTTTATCAATTATGTAAATTGAACTACGCCTGACTTGATTCCCATTTAAGAGGGGATACGTAGGCAGCCTTATGAGTTTGGTCACAATTTAATAAAATTTTTATTTTCCCCACAATTGGAAACTGGGGCAGAACTTTGAGGAGGACCCTCAAAATTCCGAAGCAAGTTCAGTCGATTGCCGCATGTGCAACAGTCAGAAGCGTCAACCCATCAAACTGGGGCAGGATTTTGAAGAGGACCCCCAAAATTCCGTAGCAGGAAAGGTGGCAATGTCCGAAACCGTGTCACGGTCGTCGGTTCATCTAAAACTATTTTAAATCATATATTTATACTATATTTTTTACAAAGTCATGCATACTTATTCTTGAAACATCCTTGTTTAGCAAACGCTAACCCAATGATATGAATGGTATCATCGGATCAAGCAGAATGAATAAGGCAAAGCCAGCCAGGATACGAACTAACCTCCCCCATTTACAAAACTCACGATTTTTCTTTGGATGTAGGCACGAAAGATGACAAAGGCCCAAAACACACTATCTGCCCGAAAGACAGATATTGTTCAAAGATACGATTCTCAAAACCATCGCATCCGTCGACATTTATTATCAGCAAAAACAAAATGATGCACCACAATCACAACACTCACAACGGTCACAATACCACAATTTACTACCAGCTAAGAATTTCTACTGTCATTTGTTATTCAATTCTCTGCATAAGGCTACCTTTCTGCCTTTCGAGACTAAGCTATATCTCCATCTGCATCTTGCATAAGGATGCCTTTCTGCCTTCCATTTGCATAAGGATACCTTTCTGCCTTTTGAGACTAAGCTCTGTCTCCATCTGCATGAGGTTAAGCTCTACCTTTCTGCCTTCCATTTGCATAAGGCTACCTTTCTGCCTTTCGAGACTAAGCTATGTCTCTATCTGCATGAGGTTAGGCTCTACCTCCATCTTGCATAAGGCTACCTTTCTACCTTCCGAGGTTAAGCTCTACCTCCATCTGTATAAGGCTACCTTTCTACCTTCAATTTGCATAAGGCTGCCTTTCTGCCTTCCGAGACTAGCTCTGTCTCCATATGCATGAGGTTAGGCTCTACCTCTATCTTACATAAGGCTACCTTTCTGCCTTCTGAGGTTAAGCTCTACCTCCATCTGTATAAGGCTACCTTTCTGCCTTCCGAGACTAAGCTCTGTCTCCATCTGTATGAGGTTAGGCTCTACCTCCATCTTGCATAAGGCTAGGTTTCTGCCTTTCGAGGTTAAGCTCTACCTCTGTTTGCATAAGGCTACCTTTCTGCCTTCCAAGGATAGTCTCTACCTCCATCTGCATCTGCATAAGGCTACTTTTCTACCTTCCGAGGCTAAGCTCTGCCTCCCAAATTTACCTTTTTTCATCAAGACTAAGCGTTGTCTCAACCACTATTTACTTCAATTTTCTTTTAGGATAAGCTCTGCCCTTTAATTCTCAAGACTAAGCTCTGTCTTGTCAGCATCATACTACTGCATTATTCATGGGCTGAAATATCGCCAACTTGTCCAAAGGTGTCATCGTTCGGAGGCACCATCTTCATAGCCCGAGAACACCATGTCATGGCCTGAGGATCCCTTTCAATTTTGAATATCATTATTCAAAGGTGTCATCGTTCGGAGGCACCATCTTCATGGCCCGCGAACATCATTTCATGGCTTGCGAATCCCTCATCAAGTAATTCATGGCCCAGGACATCATGGTCCGACGAGAACTTGCATCATGTTTAAATTTACGCACAATATATGCTTGTATTTCTTATTTGCAGGTAACCCGGCGAGCAACGACTATCTCAGCAGGAGCATCCCCGCTCCAGTTTTCCTAACCATCCCTGTAAACCGTTTATTCATCTAACCCTATATGTTGCGTCCGTTCTTGAAAAAACTTCATCGATATACTTCGCTGATGACTCCTGAACTACAAACGGCCTTATTCCTGTAAAATCGGGGATATGTAGGCAACTCAGAAACCAGGGTGCGGCCTAAATCTCGTCAAACCGTTCCGCTCGGTCAAAATTGGCCATCATATCTTTACCCGACAACTCTTTCATCCTTCCGGAGGAAAGAGGGGAAGTTTTTGATAACCAATTTTTCCTCAAATTATTTCTAAGTTACATATATACTTTCAAAATCAGGTTTTTATAACAATTGGTATTTTTCTATGATTTTCCCATATTTTTAATAATTTCTTTTTAATTTATCCAGTATTTTTATCTCTAATAATTAATCATAAATTGCATTACAAATTATTTCAAAAACATTTCTTGATTTAATATATCATTTTTGGTCCTATTAAGACCAAATTATTTCACAATTAGCCAAATTGGAACTATTGGGCTATAATTGCAATAACTTTGCAATTATAGCCTAGTTATATGTTTTAGGCTATTTGTTACTCAATAATTAGTCATTTGTATTTTTTAAATACTCATTAATCATTTCAATTTAATTTATTAAGTATCAATTTCATTTTTTATAATTATTAACTATTTTATAAATTATTTATCTATTTTTATAGGCTATTTAACAATTAGCCACTTTTAATTTTAAGTCTAGCCTAACTAATCCGGACCCCTAACCCATTTAATCAGCCCAATTACCCAACCCAGACCTAAAATCCTACCGCCCAACCTCTCATTCGATCTGAGTCGTTGATTAATTCAAATCAATGGCCCAGATTAATCCTTACCAAATTAATACCTAAATGACTACCCTCCCCCTTCTCATTCTTCCCCTCTCACTTCTAAACCGTCTCTCTCTAAATCCTCTCACTTCTATCTAGACGCTTCATCTGCTGAAGCCCTTATCACACTTCTCCGGCGACCCCCTCATCGGAAACCATGAAGGTTCCACTTCCCACCAGCCTTATGGCTCCATCCTTCACACTTGTGTCACCGATGGAGGATCTCAAATGACCAGAGGCGGTTCACTCCCATCTCCGGTCTCATGCCATCTTTTCCGGTCACCTACGGCCGTTCGAGTAAGACCATTATACTTTCCGGCCTAAGGCCGGCAATATTTTGAGTTTTCTTCTCCTCATTTTGGTTTTCTCTGTAAACCCTAGCTTTAAATCCTCCGATCGTTTTAGATCTGTGACGGATCTATGTGTCTTTTAAGGTTCTCACATGTTTTCCTCAAAAGATTTCTTTGATTTCAAACGATTTCCTCATTTTCCAGACTAGGGTTTCAAAACCCTTTTCAAAAACGATTTCTTTCTGATTTTTAGAAATTACTTTGTGATTTTCGCATGTTTAAACATCGCCTGAGCTTTTCTTTTTTCGATTCTTTTTTTAAAGAAACCCTAATACTTCTGGGTTCGATTATAAAGTTTGAATGTGTTTGCAATGTTGTTTGCGTGTCTCTCATGAACTTTCTGGACTTTCATGAATGTCCTATGTGTTCTATGCTTCTTGCTCTAATTTGTTGCTAAGGTTTCTGAATCTCTACTATTCTTTTAACTGCTTGCTTAAGGTTTATCTGATTTGTTTTTGTTCAACACATGTTATTTATTGTTTAATAAGTCTGATTATTCGTTTATTGATTATTTACCTAATACTGTCTACTGATTCTGTGCATTTTCCGTAAAGCTGTGATATTTTGCTTGAATCTGTGATTTTGTGTATGTTCCTTAGAACTCTTTACTAAGTTCGAATTATCTCCTTGTTTGTGTGATACTTTCCTTGATTAGTCTTGATTCCATGTGATTTTAATCTCATTCGAGATTCCCTTAACTAAAGTTCAGAATTAAAATCATACTCTGCCGTATGAATATGCTGTTAGTTATTTAACATGTACTTTCCTTAATTAAATATTCTGTATTTAGTCTTTATTACATTCCACATGTTTTTACTACTCCTATTATGGTAAAATCAGTCTTATAATTGATTCTTTTTCAAGTTTAATACAACTTGTACCCGTTTGAACTATGACTCCCTAATTAAAGGGAGTCCGGGTCTTAATTGATTCGGATAGAGTATTTTTCCAACAACTGTGCTAAGTTAATACTTATTACCTCATTTTCCAGCCTGTTCTCAAACTATAAATACCTCTACTATCCTTAGCATAAGGGACGAACATAGATACACTATTCTGAACTCTCTCTTACACAGATACCTACTCTTTCTTGTCATTCATGCTGATTACTTTCTATTCAGTAGGCTAAAAAGCCAAGACTGAGTAACTCTATACTCTACTGCTCTACGCAATACTACTCTGCACTCTACACTTATTCTCTCCTTCAACTGGTATGTTTTCAGTTTAACTTAAAGTTTCCCAAACAATATGTTTCTATTTGTATTGCAATTCCTTTTTTTCCTATTATGTTTTTACTTGTGGTTTTGTTGTTTACCATGCAACTAGCATGTCCATTTGTTATTCTCTCTATGTGATCCCCATTTCCCTATAGTTTCAGCATGTCTCATGTTTTTTCACATGTTTCATTGCACTTCTGCCTTACCCTTTGACTCACAGGACACTACAAGCATATATTTCTGTCACTTGTTTGCTATGTAATCCTGAAATGTGCTATGAATCCTCCCTGAATCTATGTGTAAGTATGTCTGTTTTGTACCTCCCTTTGGCATTCCCTTAATCTGGTTCTGTTGAGTCCCTGGCCTGAACATCTTTGTCAAAAAACATTTTAAGATTCTGTAGTATTTCTCTGGTGTTAACTTGTATGAAAACATGCTTTCACAAGTGACTTACTTGTCCCCAATCCCTTATTCCCTGTTTGTGTTTGCTTCCCTGAACTATGTATGCTGATTTGGTTCTAAGTTGTTGATTGTTCTCCTCCCTTTCTTTCAAAACTAATTTTTTTTTCACTAAGAGAAAACTCTTCTTTTGTTTTCCAATATTTATTTCAAACTAATCATCTTCAAAATTGTTTTCCCAACTCTACTCCTTCAAAACTATGTAAAGCACTCTCACATATACTCTTAGAAGTCTAGGTTCTGCCCCTTTAATGTGTGACTGCTTAGGGACCCCTATGAGCTCCCTCTGAACTCTAACACATTAAAGTTGTCCCTTCCACACTGCACTTACTCAATTTTGGTTATGGATCTGGGTGTGAGCACTGCTTGGGATCCCCTTGAGATCATTAGGGAACTCTGACACACCTGGATCATGTGAAAGGCTGTGAACCAATGGCATTTGAGGCATTCTGGAGATTTTAGGGCCTATCAGTAGGCTCCCTATAGTATAACTTCTTATTTTCTTATTTCAATTATGTAATTTGTGCGAACGGTTTGTAATAATTATTGTAAACAACTCTTTGGGGATGGATAGGTGAAAAGGGATGGGTACTATGCATGCTAAAAGGGTAGAGATCATGCTCTAGGATTTACGTTCTATATGTGCAATATAAATCATGTGTAGGACTCATGTATTCAATGCATGCATTAGAAATCATGCCTTTTAGGCCCCATGTCTATTGTTTTAGCACGTGCATCCGTATATCATTTAGAAAATTTTGTGTTAAAATACGCTAATAACTAGTGCTTTACCATTATGTTATACGCTTCCATGTACACTTAGAGATCCTGCCTTAGGATAAAAACAACGCTTATAAGCAGGTCATTTTCATATCTTCTGCATATTCTGAAAGCATGTTCAGACGTTGTAACATTTATGTATTTGGAAGAATCCTGCTTAGGTCCTGCATATACATCACTCTGCATTTTCTATGCATTCGATATCATGCCTTTAGGATTACATTCATATCCGCTTGGGCATCTCTAGTCTAATTATTGATAAAAACAATTTCACTCAGTCCTGCAAATAGCTGGTAACAATTCCTGAATTTTGAACATTTAGACAGCATGTTTAGTAATACAATTTAAAACAGTTTTGTTTTCTAAGTATACTCTGATAATTGGAACATTGTCTTACACCTAGGCAAGCCTTAGATGCTAAATTTGTTAAAAGTGGAAATCTGCTTCTTTATGTATATTGCCTAACAATCAACATGTTTAAAATCAGTAGGCAAACTGATTAGGCCTTTTCTGATATACAGAACGAATTTGTTTTCTCTGTTATGTTCGAAACTCACCTAGATACCATGCCTTAGGATAGTGAAACTAAATATGGACCTTATCTGTGTAGGAGTCGTGTTTTCTATGTGCATTACTTGTGGAGGTATATCTGAGCCTTCTATCTGCTTTCTGTGATTTCCCTTAATTGCAGTCCTATTTGTTTTTATCTGTCGCCTTAGTATTTTTCCTTTGAACCTAAGGGTCTGCCTAGAACCTCCCTCATAGGATAGAGATCCTAAACTCCTCCAGGATTATTGGAAGGGACGGGTAACAGCACACAATAGAAGTCGCTGATCAACACTAATTTTTAATTACCTTTACGGGGTGGGAAGGGTAGATATGGATATGATGACCGATGCGCTAATACCTCGTGTATTCCCTCTTTGAGGAGTGACATACCGGGTTGCAGTTATGTGATCCATATAACAAACAACCTAGGACATCCCCTATCCCATAAATATTTTCAATTTAGTAATACACGTGTGCTTAAACTGTGAATCTTTCAAAATTATCTTCTTTTTCTTAAACATTAATTGCATGTTTGCTACTTGTACAAATTCACAAAGTTGTTTGGCTGGGAACCACAGTTGTGGATTCTGAGGGGTGCCTAACACCTTCTCCTTAGAATAATTTCAAGCCCTTACCCTATCTCTGGTTATCAAAACTTGTTTGTAAATGACCCTAAATAGGTGCCCTAACGCACCTTAAACTCGTTAGGTGGAGACTCTTCAAAACTTGCAAACCCCTTTCCCAAAAGGAAAAGAGTTGTCCCAACAATGTCAAAACCCTTGGCCGACCCCGAAAAGAGTTGGAAAAAGGAGGCGCGACAGAGGCTCTTCAATTGAAGGCTTTGTCAGAGGAGTTTTTCGATTCTCCAAATCCAAGAATAACATTCGAGGACCATATGAATAAGAACCCATGCCTTGTAGAGCATTGGTACACTCGATCAAGCCATCCACCAGAATATCGTCATGATTCAATAAAGTTGCTTCCACGGGGTCTTCAACATTTATCATTGAGCTTGTTTCATCAATTATTACCTTGATGACAAGGTCCATGAAAGAACACACCTCCGTGCTATTAGGTTGCTTCATTGACTTGCAAACGTGGAAAATGCCTTTTCATCGCCCACACGGAAGGTGAGCTCACCGGACTCCATGTCGACTATGGCCTTCCTCGTTGCAAGAAAGGGACTTCACAAGATGATAGGAACTTCACAATCTACCTTACAATCCAAGATAACAAAATCCGTAGGCAAAATGAACTTGTCAACCCGCACCAACACATCATCAATGATTCCTAAAGGCCGCTTCATAGATCTATCTTCCATTTGAAATCGCATAGAAATAGCCCTAGGTTGACCAATTCCTAAGGTTTTGAAGACCGAATATGGCATCAAAGTGATGCTAGCTCCCAAGTCGCATAATGCCTTGGCAAAATCTGCGGTACCATTTGTACACGGAATGGTGAATGCTCCGGGGTCTTCAAGCTTGGGTTCCATTGAGTGCACTATTGCACTCACTTAGTGAGTCATCTTTATAGTCTCTCACTCCATTGACCTTTTCTTTGTGACCAATTCCTTCATGAACTTAGCATACTCGGGCATTTGCTCAAGTGCTTCAACCAAAGGAACATTGATGGATAAACTCTTCATCATGTCGATGCATTTCTTGAATTGATTCTCGCTCTTTTGATTTGCCAACCTTTGAGGATAGGGAGAGGAGGCCTAGAAAATGGTGCCTTTTCTTTTGACACAACTGACTCGGGTATGTCAATTACGTGTTCCCAAGACGGGTTCACGTCACTTTGCAATTCCTCCTTGTGGTCATGAATATCAATCCTCACTTCACTAGTTGTTGGCTCTTCCAGCACATGCTCAACCTCAATCAGAATCTCATAATTTTGCAAGTCATCATCGTCACCAACAACTCTCTTTTGCTTTGAAGAACTAGCCTCACCACCTCGTCCACTTCTTGTGGTCACCGTCATGGCGTGACCGGTATTGTTGTTGTTGTTCCCACCCTTAGGGTTCACCACCGTATCACTATGTAGTGCTCCCTTTGGGCGTGTGTTCAAGGCTTGCGAGATTTGTCCCATTTGAACTTCAAGATTTCGAGTGGAGGTGTTATGGGAAGCAAGTTGAGCATCCGAATCCGCATTGCGTTCCATCATTTGTTTAAACATTTGCTCGATCCTACCCATATCATTACTTGAGGAACCTTGGCCTTGTGATTGATAGGGGGTGGATTGTTGGGTTGTTGATACATCGGGGGTCTTTGAAAGACCGACCCCCGATTTCCATTTCCACCCCAATTGTTGTTCCCGCTCCAATTGTTGTTTTTGCCTCCCCATTGTTGATTTTTGTTCCCCCAATTGCTTGAGTTGTTATTATTGTTCCAATTATCTTGCCTTTGATTATTCCAACATTGGTTGTTCCCTTGATTTTTCCTTTGACTTGAAAATTGTTGTAATACATTACATCTTCATTTTTCTCATCATAGGAATCTTCTTGATTATACCCAATCATTCGTTGGTCGCATTGGTTATTGTTGTTTTGCACTTAATTTCCACGAGGCCTTCGCTTGTTCACCAAAAGATTTACCCCCTCCATAGCATTCACTTGCTTCGGCCCCTTGTATTTTTTGAAGTTGTGCCTTAGCAAGTTGATTCATGGTGGTGGTAAGTTCGGCAATTGCTTGCCCACGATCTTGAAGCTCTTTGTGGAGGTTAATAACACTTGGATCACCCTGAGGCACATTTTCTCTACCTTGCCATGCTGACGAAGTGTCAGCCATCTCATCTAAGATGTCATATGCCTCTGTGTAAGTCAGCTTCATAAAGTTGCCTCCAACTAGTTGGTTGACCACACACTGATTGGTGGTATTGATGCCTCGGTAGAAGGTCTGCTGTATCATGGCCTCCATGTCATTATTTGGGCACTCTTTGACCATAGTTCTGTAGAGTTCCCAAATCTTATGAAGAGTCTCATTCGGCTCTTGCTTGAATGCCAATATCTCGTCTCTCAATCCCGCCATGTGCCCTAGGAGAAAAACTTGGCAATGAACCTATCCACCAATTCTCCCTGTAGAGAGAGAATGATTGGGGAGTCGCTCAAGCCAATCCAGTGCCTTCCCTCGAAGAGAGAAAGGAAATAATCTGAGCTTCAAGGCATCCTCTGATACATTGGTTTGCTTGCTCCCCCAACATGTGTCCACAAAGACTTTCAAGTGTTTGTAGGCATTTTGATGGGGAGCTCCCATGAAATACCCGCGTTGCTCCAAGAGTGTCAACATGACATTCGTGATTTGGAAGTTGCCCGCCCGGATTTTTGGCTGGACGATAGAACTTGCATACCCCTCGTTTGGAATCACCCGAGGAGAAACTCTAGGAGGCGGAGGTGGGGGAGGGTCTGTAATATCATCATTAAGATTGGCATGTCGGCCCCGTCTTGGAGGTGGAGGCACTTGATTCAATTCATCCTCTCTGTTGTCATGTACCTCCTCCCCCGGAATAATATTGCCTAAAGGATCTGCCATATGTACTTGGATTGATTCAAAGACACACATTAACAAAAAGAAGGAAAGAAAAACAATCCACACCACTACTCAAATATATAATCAACACTGCTATAACTCCCCGTCAATGGCGCCAAAAAGTGATTGCGCCCACCTATACCACTAAAAGTAGCAAGGTAGGGGTCGAAGCAGCTTTTACCCGAACAAGTCGGGATCGATTTCCACAGGGAGCAATGTATGTGGGAGTTGAGTGTCTAAGTTATCTAGTGGTGTGTCATGATCTTAATTACACTTCTCATCAAAAGGTTTTTGTAACTATGCTACGGTTTAATCTGAATGAAACTATGAACTAGCTAACCAATATCTTTTTGTGGATTTTCTCAGTTAATTAAAAGCACTAGGACTATGAATTACTCCTAGGTGAGTAACTAATGGGATCTAAAATTGAGAATAACCTTGTGAGTTACGGGTGAATGACATAACCCCATGCTAAGTTACTCACCCAATACCTCTCGGTAGTTTGGGTGACTTTGCCCATATTGACCTTCTCAAGCACAATTAGGTGTTTTCATTGAATCACATGGATTAGCTCAAGTCGGATGTAGCTATCTCTAGCATCCACCCTTTTATTGGGGCTATCAATCTCTTGAGTTCACCCCGATACCTTGTTAGTCTAATTACCTAGAATTGGGCCATCTTTCTCAAGAGTAACCCTCGTCATGAAGGCATGGAGTAGTGTTTGCAACCACTAAATCTGAGATTTATGCACAAATTAGGCTAAAACCAAACACTCATACACAAAATCATCCTAAAATTGAAGACCCATTAATTACCCACACTAGGGTTGGGTCACAACCCTAGCTTAAGGGACTAGCTACTCATAATTGAAGAAGAAACTAAAGTAGAAGATGAAATTAAGCTCATAAATGTAAATTACAAGATATAAATTGAAGAACTATTGTAAGAACTATGATAAAATTACTCAAAATGAACAAAAAACATTATTCATGTGTTCCTCCTAATAGCCGATACCCTAAAAATTAGAAAAAACATCTACTTATACTAGGCTGAGAATACAGGACAAAATTTCTCCTACGGAGAATTCGCTCCCAGCGTATTTCTGAGCACTGCGGCGGATTGGCTTCTACTGCAACGGAATAATGACCGTTGCAGCGGTCTTGGAATGTGTAGCCTTTCTGATTCCCCATTCCGCATCTTGCGGATTAATGAAACGTTGCAGCGGTGGAAAAAACGCGGCAGCAGAATAGTACCGCTGACCGCGAATGCTTGGATCCCAACTCTTGCTAACTTTCTGAAGTTCACAAAACGCATCCAGCGTAATAGTGGATGCCGCACTGGTAGATAAACCATTGCAACAGAGAAATAGCGCATTCACCGCTGAGCTTTAGCCTCAAAAACACCTCTCTGAAGTTTGACAATGGGGTCGCAGAGAGAAATCCGCTGCAGCGGAATGACAAACATTGCAGCGGAAAAGTGAACGCTGCAGCGTTTCTGCTGGGTTTTGGGATTAGCAAGTTTTTCTCTTTTTTGAGATCTTTTTGGATCAATATTTACAAATCAACTCAATTCCTGCAATTCAAACAACTTGCATCAAAATGTGGGATTGATTAAGTCAATTTTTGCCTCAACACCTAAGAAAATGGGAGTAAATCGTAGTACAAATCACTAGTTATCAGTGGGGTACTTCCTCCTGTAATTGAATCTAAAGCTAGAAAAAGATTTCTACATGTTGTGAACTTCTACTACTGAGATGAGTTATACTTTTACAAGTAGTGTACTGATCGGTTGATGAGGAGATGCATTCCTGAAAAGGAGGTGTAGTTAGTGTTGTATGATTTTCATGCATCACCTTATGGGGGCCATCATGGAGGTGATAGAACATCTGAAAATGTACTACAATATGGGCTCTTTTGGCCAACATTATTCAAGGATGTCCATGCATTTGTTACGAAGTGTGACCAGTGTCAAAGAACATGAACAATCACAAAGAAGCATGAGATGCCTTTGAATAACATCCTGGAAGTCAAGATTTTTGATGTGTGGAGGGTAGATTTTATGGGACCATTCCCATTGTCCAGAGGAAACAAATACATCTTGCAAGTAGTTGACTACATGTCAAAATGGGTAGAGGCGAGCCAACAAATGATGCCATGTTGGTAGTTGCGTTTGTGAAAAAGAACATATTTTTGAAGTTTGGGACTCCACGTACCTTAATTAGTGATGAAGGGACACATTTTTGCAATCGGTTGTTGAATAACATTCTAGCTAAATATGGAGTCCCCCACAGAGTTGCTACGGCATATCATCCTCAAACAAGTGGACATACTAAGGTGTCTAACGGAGAAATAAAGAAAATATTAGAGAATACGGTGCGTGTGAATAATAAGGATTGGTATGAAAAGTTGGTTGATGCCTTGTGGGCATATAGAACTGCATACAAAACGCCAATTGGGGCGTCGTCGTATAAGCTTGTTTGTAGGAAAGCATGTCACTTGCCTGTTGAACTTGACCACAAAGCATACTGGGACAATAAAAAGTTTAATATGGACCTTGAAGCCGCAGGCGAGAAGAGATTCATGAAGGTGAATGAGTTAGATGAGTTCAAGCTGCACTCTTATTAAAATCCTAAGCTTTATAAAAAAAAACGAAAAGATGGCATGGCAAGTGTATCAAGCCACGTCACTTTGAACTGTGCCAACAGGTACAAGTGTTCAATTCTAGGCTCAAGCTTTTTCCGATGAAGTAAAAATCGAGATGGTCATGTCCATTTTAGGTAGTGAGAGTCACTCATTATGGTGCAATTAAGATGCGCGCTTTAAATGATGAAAGAATTTTTTTAGTGAATGGACACAGAGTCGAGCACTATTAGGGAGGAATCATTGACCATGAGAAGACCAAAGTAGTACTCGTTGATGAGTAAGCAAGGCCTTGCGTCGTGTCGCGACATTAAATCAGGCGCTTGTTGGGAGGCAACCCAATTTTTATTACTTTCATAGCTTAGCTTTTTAATTTTTTTTACTTAGAGTAGACTATAGTTTGCATTTTATTTATAGACAAAGAATTTATAGGTAGAAAAGTGTGGGGCATGTAAATTGTATATATAAAGGGCATGAGGGATGGAGATGTTATATAAAAACAATATTTTGCAAATCAGCGCCTAGGCCAGCGCCCCACCCTGCCTGGGGCGCCCTTTACAGATTGTCGAAACTCTCCAGCGCCAAGCTTAACGTGGGGCGCTGGGCTGGGGGTGAACAAGTATGTCTTTTGCAAGTTCATCCCAAGTGAGCACCTCACGACCCTACATATGCTCCTAGTTATGGACCTGGAGATGAAGAGGAGTAGGAGGAAGAGGGAGGGGTGCAGGCAACCTAAGATCAAGTGGGGTAAATTGACCAAGGACAAAGCTCAGGAGTTAGGGGAGAAGTTGTTGGCTATGAGGGCCTGGATGAGTAGGGAGACGTGTCTAGTATGTGGTTCACGACTGCGGATTGCATTAGGGTAGCTGCTAGAGAGGTCTTAGGCATCATGAAGGGCTCTCCTGGGGGTCATAAAGGGGATTGGTGGTTAAATGGATAGGTTCAAGGTAAAGTGGAAGCTAACAAAGCTGCTTTTCTGCAGCTAGTGGAGAGTATAAACGAGGAGGAAAAAAGGTCTTATCGGGAGTGTTACAGAAAGGCAAAGAAAGAGGCGAAGTTAGCAGTTACGATGGCTAAGAATGTGGTGTTTGCTCGTTTGTACAAGGAAATCGGGGGCAAAGGCGGGGAAAAGAAGTTGTACATTTGGCCAAGGTAAGGGAGAGGAAAGCCCCCGACTTACACCAAGTCAATTGCATCAACGACGAGGATGGCAAAGTGTTGATGGACGAGGAACTTATAAGGAGAAGATGGCATACATACTTCCATAAACTGTTGAACAAGGAGGGGGATAGACGCATTGTGCTGGGTGAGTTAGAGCACTCCGAGAGTCAGCGGGATTTTGGGTACTATAGGCAGATTATGGTAGAAGAGGTGGAAGCGGCGATACGTAAGATGTGCAGAGGCGGAGCGACGGGGCCAAACGAAATCTCGGTGGAATTCTGGAAGAGCGCGGGGAAAGCAGGTTTAGGGTGGCTCATTGGGTTGTTTAATGTTATTTTTAAGATGAAGAAGATGCCCCAAGAATGGAGGTGGATTATGATGGTTCCGCTTTACAAGAACAAGAGTGATATCCAAAATTGCAACAATTATAGGGGTATCAAGCTGTTGAGTGACACTATGAAGGTTTGGGAGAGGTGGTGGAGGCTAGGGTGAGGAGGTGTGTGTCTATTTCTGAGAATCAGTTTGGATTCATGATGGGGCGTTCGACTACGGAGTCGATTCAACTAGTAAGGAGATTAGTGGAGCAGTACAGGGAGAGGAAGAAGGACTTGCATATGGTGTTTATTGAGAAAGCGTACGTTAAAGTCCCGAGGGAGGTCCTGTGGAGGTGTTTGGAGGTTAGCAGCATTCTGATAGTGTATATTAGAGTGATTAAGGATATGTATGATGATTCTAATACTCGGGTGAGGACTGTGAGTGATGACTCAGAGCATTTCCCTGTGGTGATGGGGTTGCACCAGGGATAGGCTCTTAGCCCATTTTTATTTGCCTTGGCGATGGATGTACTGTCGCGACACATCCAAGGGGAGGTGCCTTGGTGCATGTTATTTACCGATGATATAGTGTTGATTGACGAGACGCGAAGCGGAGTTAACGCGAGGTTGGAGGTTTGGAGATAGACCTTGGAGTCTAAAGGTTTCAAACTGAGTAGTTACAAGACAGAGTACTTGGAGTGCAAATTCAGTGACGGGACCCATGATGCAGACGTAGAGGTTAAGCTTGATGCTCAAGTTACCCCAAGAGAGCGAGTTTTAAGTATCTCGGATCTATTGTCCCAGGTAACGGGGAGATTGACGAAGATGTCACACATCGCATCGGAGCGGGATGGATGAAGTGGAGGCTTGCTTCCGGTGTTTTATGTGATAAGAATGTGCCGCCAAGACTTAAGGGTAAGTTTTATAGAGTGGTGGTTCGACCAGCTATGTTGTATGGGGCTGAGTGTTGGCTAGTCAAGAACTCCCATGTGCAAAAGATGAAAGTAGCAGAGATGAGGATGTTGAGATGGATGTGTGGGTGTACCAGGAGAGATAGGATTAAGAATGAATTTATCCGGGACAGAGTGGAAGTAGCCTCCGTGGAGGACAAGATGCGGGAGTCGAGGTTGAGATAGTTCGAACATACTAAGAGAAGAAGCATTGATGCTCCTGTCAGGAGGTGTGAGAGGCTGGCCATGTAGAGTTTGTGAAGAGTTCGAGGTAGGCCTAAGAAGAACTGGGGAGAGACAATTAGACAGAACATGGCGCTGCTTTAGCACATTGAGGACATGACCCTTGATAGGAGGATGTGGAGGTCGGGGATTAAGGTATAAGGTTAGTGGGTAGTTTTTAGTTGTTCACCGATAGTCTTAGTAGCATGCATGTCCCTTCATATTCTTATATTTTTATTACGTTATGTGGTTTTGTTCTCCACAGGTATTGTATTCCTTGTTGCTATTGTTTTGTACTACTTATCCTTTATATCTCACTTTTTCATTTCTCTTCCTTCTTTTTTCATTCCTTGCTTTGCTCTTCTTCTTTTTATCCTTCCTCAGCCGAGGGTCTATTGGAAACAGCCTCTCTACCTGCATTAGGTAGGGGTAAGGTTTGCGTACAACCTACCCTTCCCAGACCCCACTTGTTGGAATCATACTGGTTTGTTATTGTTGTTGTTGTTGTTTTATTTTGTTTTATTTTTATTAATTAGATTAATACACATACCCATTAACCCAACCCATATACCCATCTATACTAACATTATAACCAATACCCATGCCCACCTTAAATAAAAACACCACTCAAACGCCTTAACTCTGAAGTACTCCCCCTCTCACACGCTCTCTCTCTCTCTCTCTCTCACTCACTCAACTCTCTGCCCACGACCCTTTTCTCGCCTCTCTCTCAAATTTCTCAAGCTTCTCTCTTGCTTTTATCCTAAAACCTACATGTTTGTTTTCTTCTTCTTCTTTTAATGTGATGACCTAAAAGGTCATCTTGAGCTAGTTAAGCTAAAGCTATGTCTCGAGGCCCTGAAAGCCTCTGTTAATCTCACCTCGATGTGCGTGCGCAACCCGGGCGCATAGCCGAGAGGCCTTTATGTAAAAGTTTGATAATAAGTTGAATTTGCAGTAATTAATTGAATACAGTTGTCTTTGGTCAATATTTTTGGTAAACGGACTCGGACCCGTGATTTGACGGTTCCGGAGGTTCCGTAGGAAAATATGGGACTAGGGCGTATGCCCGGAATCAAATTCCGAGGTCCCAAGCCCGAGAAATGAATTTTTAAAGAAAATTGTTTTCAGAAAATATAAAGGTTTTTGAAAATGAATATTTATGTGAAACCTGTGTTACTGGGCCCGTATTATGGTTCCGGAGCCCGGAACAGGTTTAATATATGTTATGTGAGTTATCTATAAAGTTTGGTGTAAAACGGACGTAATATGACGGGTTTCGGATCAAAATTGGAATAATTGAGCCTTATGAAGTTTTGAGGTTTAATTCATTGACTTTGATGTTATTTCGGTGGTTTTAGTACTTGAATAAGTTCGTATAATGATTTGGGAGTCGTGTGTGTTTTTGGTTTTGAGTCTCGAGGGCTCGGGTGAGTTTCGGGTAGCTAACGTGGTGTAAAAACATGAAAAATCTGGTGTTTTGATTCAATTTCTGGTGTTTGGTAATTTGGTCTATGCGATCGCATGGGAGAGGCTGCGATCGCATAGAGTTAAGTAAGGGGCCTGGGTCAGGGGTCAAAATTAGGCAGTGCGATCGCACCATATAGGTCGCGATCGCGGAGTATTTGGTAAGTCCTCCTGTGTGAACGCACCACGGGGGTCGCGAACACACATGGTTAGGCGTGTCAGGGGGCAGGGGGTAGTAACACAGTGCGAACGCGGTTGGTGCTCCACGATTGCGGAGGGTATTTTTGGAAACCTTGTGCAAACGCAGTGCATGTGCTGCGAACGCACATGGTAATTTTGGCCCAGGTATTTTTAAGTCTTAAAAACAGAATATTACACGGGATTTCATAATTTTTCACCTTCTTCTTCTTCTCCAAATCCCATAGCCGAGTTCCAAGCCATCATTCCACCATATCCACTTAGGTAAGTGATCCTAACACTAATTGCTTTCATTTTCCTTCCCTAATCACTAGAATCTAGGCCTAAAATCCTAAAATCAAAGTAGAAATTAGGGGTTTTGGGTGATTCAACCTCAATTTGGGGTCGGATTTCAAAACAAATTATATAATTGAACTCGTGGGGGTATGGGTAATCGGGTTTTGGTCTGAGCCTCGTGTTTGGACCAAGCAGGCCCGGGGTCAAATTTTGGAAATTTTGGGAGAATGCTAGGAATTGTATATTTAGGCTATGAGATTGTATTAATGAGTCAATATTGATATTATTAAATTTATTATGATTAGATATTATCGTTTCAGAGTTGGATTCGAGAGGGAAGGCGGTATTAAAGGCTTAAATTGCATTTTTGGACCGAGGTAAGTGTCTTGCCTAACTTTGGTGAGGCAATAGGTATTGTGCCCTATGTGTTATGTGTTTATCATGTTCAATGCATAGGTAAGGTGACGAGTACCTATGCATTATGTGTCAAAGTATGCCTGTGAGTCCGTTTTGCTTAATTCCTTGTTATTGCCTCAATGATTATCGTGAAGTAGTTCCTTTGGGAAGTTATGTCCTCATAAGGAATTGGTTATAGCTGAGACCCTTGTCGGGCAAATGTGTTTGACTTTGGTTGTTATTCCCCGTGTCGGGTTGTTGTGAATTGAATTCCGGTAATTGATTTCCTTGCCAAGTTTGTGATTTGTTGTTGATATTACTTGGGTGAGGAAGAGAGTAAAGCACGAAGGGTAATGCCGTGCCATTCATTCATATCATTCATTATTTATTTATCGCAATGTTAGGAAGAGAGTAAAGCACGAAGGGTGATGTCGTGTCATTCATTCATATCATTCATTATTTAATTATCACAATGTGAGGAAGAGAGTAAATCACGAAGGGTGATGCCGTGCCATTCATTCATATCATTCATTATTTAATTATCACAATGTGAGGAAGAGAGTAAAGCACGAAGGGTGATGTCGTGCCATTCATTTCATTTATTATTGCAAACATTTCATATATATTTACCTTTTGCATAGTGAGGACGAGAGTAAAGCACGAAGGGTGATGCCGTGCCATTCATTTATCTGTTTATTTATTGGATTCAATATCTCATTTTGCTAATTACCTGTTGCCCCCTTACTTGTCCCTGTATCCCTTGCTTATCTGTTAAATAATTGTCACTTCCTTGCTATATTTTTTGTAGAACTGTACAGGTTGATTATCGTCATCGTGTCTAGCCTCGCCACTACTTCGGCCGGGGTTAGGCTCGGCACTTGCTTAGTACATGGGGTCGGTTGTATGATGCTACACCTGCACTTCTCTATGTGTTGCAGATCCCGCAACCGGACCCGGTGGACACTGATTGAGGGTGCATCCTTCAGTCCACTTCGGAGATTACAAGGTAGTCCCGCAGAAGTTCGTGGGCCTTGGCGTCTCCTCTATCCTTATCTTTCTATTCTGTCTTATTTTTCCTAGTTCTAAGACAGTTTATGTATTATTTCTTCAGACTTTGTATTTAGTAACCTCTTAGTCAGTTCGTGAGTTAGTGACTCCAGGTGCTGGGATATTGTAAACGAATCGTGTTATTGGTGTTTTAAGTTATTTTCAGAATTTATCTGCTTCCACATTTGAAAAATTAATATTAGATGCTTTACTTAATTCTGTATTTTTAATGTTAGTACGTTAATGAAATTGTATACTTTGGCTTGTCTAGCGGGTTCAACGTTAGACGCAGTCATGGCCCAATGGTAGAATTTTGGGTCGTGACATTTAATCAATAGATGATAATAAACATCCCCTCCCCCCCCCTCCCCCCCGGCCCCCAAATACCCTAATCCCAAATATTTCCCCTAAGTTGCTTCTTAAGACTTGTTCTATGATGGGTGGCCGAATGTGGGACAAATTTAATTTGTGGTTGTATTGTAAATGGAGTAGTAAACTAAAAGTTCCTCTACTTCGTTGAAATTTGGGAGGTTCACCATATTCTACCATTGTTAAACTAAAGTGCACACACTTCATGCCCACAAGGTGTTTGTTAAAATGTTTTAATGAGTAGTTTGTGCACCCGTGAAGTCTGAATAATCAAGTGTGGTTGTGTATGATATTGTGCTGAGTGTGGGGTGTGTGGGGATGATTTTACATACTTGGGAGCCTGCGTTTAAAGCACACATGTTATGTATCCTATATGATGTATATTGTAGCATGTTGTAGAGTTAGCTAATTTTGTGTAGTTATAGTAGTTGTAGAAATTAAGTACCATATTCCACTTGCTTGCATTGAGTTAATTCACTTCGCCATTATCAATCACTTGTTTGTGTGGCATCATTAGTGCCTTTTAGCTATTATGTGTCATGGGGAATTCTTGAGTACCCATTCCCTTGTGGTGCAACACTTATGCGTTTTAGACCACGATTGTTAGTATAATACATTGAGCATTCAGTTTAAGTGTGGGGTCATTTTTTGACTCGCGCGACAACCTTAGGCGGATTTCTTGATTCGTTCTCATATTCATGCTTATTTGTGTTGTAGGTTGCTATGGCTCGTGACAATGCAAACAAAGGCAAGGGAATAGGAAAGTCCTCTACCACTGCCCCGTGCCCATAAAGCGCAAGCAAGGAGAAGGATCATCGAGGAAATCTAAAGGGAAACAAGTTGCCGAGGATTCACAGCAGGCACCATTGCAACTGAGGACTCGCTTGAAACTAGTCACTGATGTTGTTATCGCATGGCATAGGGATTTCGTGGTGTATGTGCGCTAAGTCTCCGAGATAGGCATTAATGTAACAACTCTAGAAAGGAATTTCCCAAACGTGCTTGGTCGGTTGCGAGAACTAACATGGACAAACTCATAGAATGCCCTGACCATGCAAATTTGAGCATGGTGCGCGAGTTGTACGCCAAATGGCATGCGGACTTGTACAGGTCACATGTATGTGGGAAGGACGTGCCATTGGATAGGCGGTCCTCATGTGCATTTTTGGGGGTTGAGAACTCTAACTCGAGGAAGCTAAAGAAATTTGTCAAAATCCCAAACTACACGTCGATACGTCACACTCTTTGTGGCGTCGATTCAAATGCAAAGTGGACTAGCAAGCAAGGCAATATCCACCTTCAAATGGTTCGTTCTAATTTCCAGAAGACCACCAAAGTGTGGCAGAATTTTGTGTAGGCCCGACTCATGCCAGTTGAACACAAAAGCAAATGCACTCGAGCTCGAGTGTAGGTGATATACTTTTTCATAACTGGGAGACCTAATAATGTGGGTGAGATCATGCTGGGGGAGATGACCCGCACACGACTTAGGCGGCTGATTAATAGGTTTTTCTTTGTCAACTTGCTCACGTAGTATATGCTCTCCCGGAGGTGCCAGAGTACCCAGGGTATAATGAGGTGGTGGAGGCGCCTAAAGGGTTGTTGGACATCACATCTTTGTTGGAGACTACGTCTAAGCTCACTCAGGAAGCACTAAATGAAAAATATGAGAACTTCAACAAGTATCCCAATAGACCCTTTAAATGTACTAATGAGCAGGATGGGTGTATCTACGAGTAGTGTATGCATTTATGCAATGATTTGTCGAGTTCTTCCAAAGAGATGTTGAGGATTGCACCTAGCAGCCCCGTTCACCCATCGGAGGATGAGAACACTCAAAAATGCTCCGACACGAAGGAGGAGATTGGTGATGATGTCACGGGACCCATGGCTTTGGTGCCTCTAGGACCTGATGATGATGCGCCCGGAGCTGCGGATGGCGGGCATACTGAGGAGGAGGACTCCCACTAGCAGAGATTTTTCTTTTCATCCTACTCTGTTTTACATTTTTATATGCATCGGGGACTATGCATGTACTAAGTGTGGGGTGGGGGAACTTCTGCTTGTGATGTACTTAGTTTTTACTTAGTTTATTTTGTTTTAGAAAAAAAATACAAAAATACAAAAAAAAAAAAAAAAGAATTCGAAAAAACTCGGAATTTTCCTGATGATGCATTTGTTGAAAGAAATTTTTGAGAGATAAAGTACGATTAAAAATACCAAAAAGATTTCTCTTTTAGGATAGTTAGGTAGTATCCCTTGATTTTTCTTTGGGCGCCGGTTCTTTTCCAAGGGTGTAGCTCGAACCGGGTACTTTATTTTTTTTAGGAGTAGGTTACGAAGAAACTGAGTTGATCTGAGATACCTAGTTACATTTTTTGTGTTGTCATAATATGATATGACATACAATCAATCTTCCCGTGCATTTGGTTTGAATTGTGATGCCTGGGTGAAATTAATAGCCTATTTTGTGACGCATTTTGTTATTTGTTTAACTTGTATGCTACATAGTGCATTATTGCTTAAATTTCTCAATTATGTGTGTTTGCTTGACTTGAGAGTTGAACAGAACCGTCTTGATTGAGTCATGCGCAATGTGTGTGATAGGAATTGTGATTCTTTGTGCTATTCTATATAGTCTAGAACTTGCCTTGTGTGTTAATCGAATCGAAATCATTAAGTGGTGCTTATCTAGGAGATGTCGTAGGCGTTTCTTGCTTAGATATATAATTGTCACTTGAAAAATAAAATTTTCAGTTGCTAGCTCCTTTGAGTGTATAAACCTTTTCATTGGTACCCATATTAGAAGACGTACCCCTATTTTGTTCGTAATTTTGAGATTGTTGAACCTTTACGCTAGAAAATGTAAGGTGAGAGATTGGGGAGTGGCTTTCGAGTGGAACCATGGAAGGGCCTTAAGTGCACTAAAGTTTTGGGAAAAAAGTCACTAGCCGATGAACCTTAATGTATGGAGAAAAAAAAGGAAACAAAATTGCAAGAAAGAAAAAAGAATAGTTCAAATAATGTAGAAAAACACACATCTTTTACTCCTACTAATTTTTGCTAGTGGAAATATAGAGGTGCTTAATTTAAAAGAGGGCTACGTTGTATATGATGTGTGGGAAGTGATTTGGTTGAGAAGAAGATGTGTTTGATTTGTGAGTGTAGTGTATTACAATGCTTAGGAGGGTTAGTCACGATTTCTAAATGTATCTACACATCCCTTAGCCTATATTACAACCTTAAAGTCGTAATTGATCCTAGATTTGGCTAGCTTAGATTAGCAGAGATGTACACTACGGGGAAGATTATGGTACGACCACGGGATGCACATGAATTCTTTGTGAGAGTGAGTGATTTTCTTGTTCAAATTGTGTGATGTCCTTAAGTGATATTCAAAAGCATACTTGAATGCATGGACTATTCTATATTTGTTTGTCGGTGAGGGCACATATCTCATGAAGGATTGGTAATGTTGTAAACGTCTCTTGTTGGGTGAGTGCACGAGTTGAGAGTGCTTAGTTGTAATGAGTTGGCTTTTGAGGTAGGATGGTTACGAATATGTTGTTTGAATTGATTGAATTCAAATAGATATATTTGGACATGTTTAAAACGGGAAGAATGTGAATTTGGTATGTTCATGCTTGATTGCCGGTATCAATCATAGTCAAGGGTAGAGTGTATGGTAAAAATTAAAGTGTTCCTCTCTAGTTGAGATTTTTACGTAGTTGGGATAGAGTTGATAGTCCCATTTCTCGAGGAGTAGCAAGAGTCTAAGTGTGGGATGTTGATATTTAGCTTAAAGCATATACATTTATATGAATATCGCCTCATGTATTACTCGTGTTTCGAGGATTTCGGATGTAAAATATATTGATTTATATTAATTCGTGGTGTTTTTATGTGTAGGAATCATCCGAAAGCAATTAGGGGCGAAAGGTGCAAGATTAGATCCAAAATGGGGGAAACGGGAAATGTTGAATTCTAGAGCCACAGGCAGCGCCCACGCCACATGTGGTGCCGTGGACACAATGTTTAATTTGCTTGTGCCAGGGCCCACGCTGCCCTAGACGCTAGTGAAGGGAATTTCTCCAACTTTGCTCGGGACAAAGTTATTTCGGCCCTAAACCTACCCAACATGTATAAAAGGAAGACTAAGCCTATTTTGAGGAGGTAGCCGCCACTTTGAAGGAAAAAGGCATGCGAGAAACATTCACCAATATATGGTTGATTCTTTAATTATGTAATTCATTACTCAATTGCATGGCTAGCAATTAGGTTCTATTTACTATCTATGCTATGCTTGGGAAAGCCATGTTTAGATCAGAGAAGAATTTAAGAGAGCATGATCTTAACTCTGAGGAGGCGGATTTGTGGTTACGATAGAAATATACCTAGTCATTGTGCTTAATTGAATATCGTAATCTTAATGCGTTCTTAATAGATTGATTTCATAGAAATATAGGCGTTAATTTATTTTGAATAGGTGAGTAGTACTTCGGGAGAAGTCTATAAGAGAAATTGTTCGATTAATTAGAAACCATAATTGTAGGAAAGGGAGAGTTAACTAGAACACATTAGGATTTGTGAATCTCGATCACAACCGTGGAATATTCTTCTCTACCAAATACACAACAACCATTTTGCTGCTTGATAATTTAGTTACTAGTTTGAATTATTGTTTAGTATAATCACACTTCTGAACTCGGATTGACTTGACAGAATAACAATCTTGGTGAATTTATTATGTAGTTAACACAAGTCTCAGCAGGTTCTACACTGGACTTATCATTTTATTACTTATATGACCACGTATACTTGCGTGTGCGTTTGGGGGTAACAAACCCTCACCGAAAGTAGATCCTTGGGCATTGCTTCGAGCACAGGCACTTGAAGCACCCTCACGGCCTCCGCTAGATAAGACAAATGTCAACCTCGGGGCAGGTGACAGAGCCCTGCGGAAGTCTTGAGTCAAGCAAACAATGGGGTTACCAAAGTTACTTATGTTCGTACAATGACAAAAGGAAGACGAACTCAGGTTACTGTGGTTCTTGGCCTTCCACCCATATATGGGGGCCATTTCCTTCCATCGGTGGGATTCTAGTGTTGTAATGTCTAAAACAAATTTGAATCCACTGTTCCAGGCTTTGAACCCATTGTTGTGTCAGCCGGGTAGCTGAAATAAAAGAAACGAAGAGGTCAACAATGACGAAAAGGAAATGACTCAAAACTTACGAAAATGGTTCCACTACTGAAGAAAAGGTAGAGTTGCGGCCAGGATGATGTCTCTAGTGTCAATGATGACAAATTGCTCCATCAACCCGCGATCGTTATCATCGTCCAGGCTGTTTTGAAGAGCGTGATGGCCACGTTTGCTGAAATTTATTACTCCCCAACTAAATATTTTGGGGGAGTAGAGATTCATCATGCGTGCTAAGGTTAGGGCTTTCTCAATCTCCATTCATAACTAGCATACCGTTTTCCATATTGATGGGCATACTTAAGCCAAGAAGACCTGGTACCGGTGGCAAAACTCTAAAATTATGGGGCCGAGCCCTTCACTTGTCCCCAAGGAAAATATACCCACAGTGAAGGGATACGTATAGACATACGTAAAACCTTTCTTGGTGAAGGTAACCCACTCGGTCATATTCGGGGCAAGGATGTCAAGATTTATACAGTTGCATTCCTCCTTCACAACAGGAATACTAGAAGGGCGAATTGAGGAGGGTTACCTTCTCACGGCCCAAGTCCGTGGAGACGTAGATGAAACTTCCTCTTTGAAGTCATTGACGATACTCAGGTGTCGGGTTTAATCGTGTTTACAGTGAGAGGCTCAGAATCAACGTCAGTTTCCTTGTCTTTGTTTCTCCTCGGGTCTCCAGCGAAGAGAAAATCAGGGTTTCCAAAAGAAGCAGTAAAAGAAGCCATTGTAGGTAAAAGATAGTAAATTTATAGAAAAAGTTAGAAAAATTGAAAGTTTTCTAAGCAGGAGTAGGTTGAGTGCAGAGAAGACCATAAACTTATGGAAATTTTGGAAGTGAAAGAGGTAAAGCGGTGAGTATAAGTAAAGATATAGACGGCGAAAATCATGATCATGATTATCTCGAGAACCGGCGAAAATATTGCTGAATCATGGGGAAACACGTGTTTAGGGTATTAAATGGCTTCTTTATTAACATTTAAGTAGGGTTTGCTTCTAGGATCTTGTTTCCCTAGGTATAGCTATAAATAGCAGGCTCAACAGTCATTGTAAGACGCAAAATTCTTGGTAGAACATATGTTGTATTTCACTTTTGCTCTCAATTAAACAACTTTATTTGCTCTTTTATATTGTTCCCATTTATGTCCTCGAAGACGCTGTTCTCGGAGCCATACTTGTCATCTTCTTCAATTTTAATCGCTAAGTCTTACTTTTAATCTTATTTATTTACCGTCCTTAGATCAAATCAGTTCGCTTGTCTATAAAACATGCAACAAATTCAATTATATCATTGTACCTGTAAACAGTAAAACAGTTACTCCACAAAATATCAATACTTTTTAAAAATTCATATTTACTGAATTTTGTTTTCGGAAACTTTAGTCCTTGAATATTGAAATTGTTAATTTAATCCTTGTAACATATGAAAATAGTACTCATATGACCTCAATAGTAAAAAATGTGTTACTTTTTTACCTACGTGCTTGTGAATATTCACAATTTGTTGAATTCTTAATCGTTACGCCATTTAGTTAGCCATGTGAATATTAATTTTGTTTTATTATTACTCCATTCTCAGGGTAATATAATTCAAAAAATAATTTAAATATAATATGTTTTCGATAACAGACTATAAAAATATTTTTTGTTAATTGATTGTGAAAATATATTTAGTATAAAATTACAAGGTTCAGAAATGGGAATATATCGTAACTGAGGGAACCAAAGTGTTATTTCCTCTCATTTATTAGTTTTGTTAAGGGTGTCAAATAAACTGGTTAGGCTAATTATGGATAAGTTAAAATAGACTGAGTTAATAAATGAGCGAGTCAATGATCCGCACAAAAGTTACTTGAGCTCAGATGAGGACCTCAATGCCCATTCCAACTTTAAATGGATTGAATGAAGATGAATCTTTACAAACCATTATGGTTTAGAGCATAATAACTATAATTTATCTAACTAGCTTTAGGGTACGCGTTTTGCGCGTGTAACCTATATCAGTAATACAAAACTTTAAAAAATTATAGAATTATTATTAATCTTTACATATCTTTTGTGCAATTATTAAGTCTCACTCGATAGTACTTTTAAAATTTGATGTCGAGTTAAAAGTATAATAATTATGAATATGAGATAAGTTATACCTAATAATATATTTAGTAGGATTTGTATCAGAATAAAACCAGAGAATGAAACATAATGTTTCGCAAAAAGTCCTCTATATTTTTCTTTTTTATTGTTACTAAGATGATTAAATATATAAAATTAATTAGTTTTAATTTTATGATCACTTATAAATCTATAATTAAGAATAAGAGAAATCGCAGAAGTGCCAACTAATATTATACATACAAGATGTTTAATATTAGAACTTATATAATTCAAGGAAGGATGTAATGTACAAGAAATTTTATTTAAAAAGTTTTTTCCTGAATCTAAATTTTAAAAATTACATAATAAATATAATGAAAATATGTTTCAGTTAGTATCAAACATGTAAGCTTTTGAAATTGATAATAATAAATACTAATAGCAAGCTTAGATTGTTAAATAAACCAGTGAAACACAATATAAGGGCCAAAGAATTTATAGAAAAATAAAGTAAAAATAAGAGAGATGTTCAAAACCAAATGAGAAAATATTCTTTAAAATATTAGAAGGAGGTAAAAGATACTCTAATACATTTATAATGAGCAACAAACGAAATATACTTTATTTTTAGTACACTCGATATTACTATTATTTATTATATACTATTCCGCACAAAACTTTTTTACATAAAACATTTGATCAACTTAATCTTCAAAATGGATTCATGTAACTATAGTCCGAAAAGTAAAAGAAACAAAAAACCATATAAGACCTATAATAAACAAGATCAATGTCAAATTTAATTTGATTATTTCAACTCTTTATTTACCATTGGATTTCATACCTCAAAAAAAGTAGTATAGATTATCTTAAGCTTCTAGGTTAGGTTTTATATATTTTTAAATTACTATATTTATCTTATAGCTCTATAAGGTAAAATTATATTGATTTTAAAGTTCTAAATATTAGGATTTCCTACATAATAGTTCAAAACTCAAATAAGGTAATTATTTAATATGTAAAATTTTAGTTAATTTTAAAGACATAAATGTTACAACAACAACAACAACATACCCAGTAAAATCTCACTAGTGGGGTCTGGGGAGAGTAGAGTGTACGCAGACCTTACTCCTACCCCGAAAGGGTAGAAAGGCTGTTTCCGGGAGACTCTCGGCTCAACAGAAAAGACAATAATATCATAAAAGAAACAAAAGAAAAGGCATGTAACAAAAAGAGATGCTAGAAAGATAATGAGAGCAACGTAAGAGACAACAAATACGTGAAAGGACAATAACACAAAACTATGCAAAATAACAAAATAATGTGAACACAACATAGACCGCTAACAGACCTAGACAAAACTCTATCAGAATACCCGGTACGAAGAGGAAACACTCTCGACTACCCCCTAGACTACAACTGTAATGCTTGACCTCTACACGTTCCTATCAAGAGCCATGTCCTCGGAAATCTAAAGTTGCATCATGTTCTTCCTGATCACCTCGCCCCAATACTTCTTAGGTCTCCCTCTACCCCTTCTCGTACCTGCCAAAGTCAACCGCTCACACCTCCTAATCGGCGCATCTATGGTTCTCCTCTGCACGTGACTGAACCACCTGTAACGACCCGGTCGGTCGTTCCGTAGAATCTGCCCCGCTATTCATGTTTCTTCCTTGTTATGCATTATTTAGTTTTTTCATGATGTGTTGGATTCGGGTGGTTCGGGTTCGGAATGGTCGTAGTGAGAATCGAGGCACATAGTATCTTAAAATTGCTAAATAGTTGAAAAAGTCAATTGGGAGTTGACTTCTTGGTAAACGACCTCGGATTATGGATTTTATGACTCGGATATCTTAAATTGGCTAAATAGTTGAAAAAGTCAATCGGGTTGCTGATCGGTCGATGAGGAAGCACGCGTTCTCGCCATCTGCGAGAAAGTAGAATAGAGATTCAATTAGTATTCAGAACTCAAATGGCACGACAGAGAAGAAGAAATGTGAAGAAATTCCTAACTGTGCAGCCTCTGGGGGATAAGTACAGACGTCTCCGTACCAATCCCTCAGACTCTACCAAGTTTGTCCGTGAGTTGTGAGACCTAAGCAACCTAGTGATCTGATACCAACTTGTCACGACCCGAAATCCCACCATTGGGCCATGACTGAGTCTAACATTGGACTCGCTAGACAAGCCAACGTATACAATATCATTAATGTACTAACATTAAAATGCAGAGTTTAAGTAAAGCATCTAATATTCCTTTTTCAAATGCGGAAGCGGATAAATTCTGAAAATAATCAAAACACTAATAACACGATTCGTTAACAATATCCCAGCACCTGGAGTCACTAACTCATAGACTGACTAAGAGGTTACTAAATACAAAGTCTGAAGAAATAATACATAAACTATCTGAGAACTAAAATAAGACAGAATAGAAAGATAAGGATAGAGGAGACGCCAAGGCCCACGAACGTCTGTGGGTCTACCTTGTAATCTCTGAAGTGGACTGAAGGATACTCCCTCAATCAGTGTCCATCGGGTCCGGCTGCAGGATCTGCACAACATAGAGAAGTGCAGGTGTAGCATCAGTACAACTGACCCCATGTACTGAGCAAGTGCCGAGCCTAACCGCGACCGAAGTAGTGGCGAGGCTAGACACGACAACGATAATCTACCTGTACAGTTCTACCAAAAATATAGCAAAGAAGTGACAATTATTTAACAGATAAGCAAGGGATACGGGGGAAAGTAAGGGGGCAACAGGTAATTAGCAAAATGAGATGTTGAATACAATAAATAAGCAGATAATTGAATGGCACGTCATCACCATTCGTGCTTTACTCTCGTCCTCACTATGCAACAGATAAATATATATGAAACTCTTGCCATAATGAATGAAATGAATGGCACGGCTTCACCCTTCGTGCTTTACTCTCTTCCTCACATTGCAATAAATAAATAATGAGTGATAAGAATGAATGGAACGACATCACCCTTCGTGCTTTACACTCTTCCTCACATTGCGATAAATAAATAATGAGTGATATGAAAGAATGGCACGGCATCACCCTTCGTGCTTTACTCTCTTCCTCACATTGCGATAAATAAATAATGAATGATGTTAATGAATGGCACGGCATCACCCTTCGTGTTTTACTCTCTTCCTCACATTGCAATAAATAAATAATGAATGATGTTAATGAATGGCACGACATCACCCTTCGTGCTTTACTCTATTCCTCACCTAAGTAATATCAACAACAAATCTAAAACTTGGCAAGGAAATCAATTACCGGAATTCAATTCACAACTACCCGACACGGGGAATAACAACCAAAGTCTAACACATTTGCCCTGCAAGGGTCTCAGCTATAACCAATTCCTTACGAGGACATAACTTCCCAAAAGAACTACTTCATAACACGATAATCATTGAGGCAATAACAAGGAAATAAGCAAAAATGGACTCACGGGCATACTTTGACACACAATGCATCGGTACTCGTCACCTTACCTATGCATCGAACATGATAAACATATAACACATAGAGCACAATACCTATTCCCTCACCAAAGTTAGGCAAGACACTTACCTCGAGTCCAAAATATAGCAATCAACCCTCTAACACCGCCTTTCCTTTAGAATTCAACTCCGGAATGGTATTATCTAGACATAATTAACTCAAGTGTATCAATAATGACTCAATAAATCAATTCCATAGCCTAATCACCCATTTCCAAGCATTCTTCCAAAAATACTAAAATTCAACCCCGGGCCCGCTTGGTCCAAACACGAGGCTCGGACCAAAACCCAATTACCCATACCCCCACGAGTTAGAATATATAATTTGTTTTAAAATCCGACCCCAAATTATGGTTGAATTGCCCAAAATTCCCAAAAACCTAACTCTACCCAATACCCCTTATTTCTAGTTCGATTTTAGGATTTTAGGCCTAGATTCTAGTGTGAAATCTTGTAAAAAGAAGCTAAGGAATAAAGAAAATAAGTTAGAAATCACTTACAAATGTTTTGGAGAAAAAGGAGTGTTTGAAAAATCGCCTCTTATGTTTTTAGGACTTTGAAATATGAAAATAACTGAAATTCCCGTATAATTATACCCATTTCAAGTCCCCACTGCGGTCAGCGAAAAAACGACTGTGGCCACAGTAGCAAATGACAAGGAAAGCTGAAGAAACCGAGAAAAAATGACTGCAGTGACATGCTTTAGTATTTTGGCCATAACTTTATCTAGAGACGTCCATTTTACGTTTTCTTTACCTTCTAGAAACTAGGCACGAAGGGCTACAACTGTCATTTTTGAATCATCTCAAAATTCCTTGTAGATCAAAAGATATAAGCCTCCGAAGTCGGACTAGTGACCAAGCCCCTCCACCGCGGACTGCGAAAACACGACCGCGGCCGCGAAGCTCCCCTTCAGGTCCCCCACCGCAACCAACGAAAAATGGACCGCGGACCGCGGTGGTGGGTTCAGAGAACTGACCCCTCGGACCTGCAACAGTTATATTTTAGCCAAGGACACCCCGGGACCTACCCGGGACTCACCTGAGCCCTCGGAACATCAAATCGAGCATTCAACAAGTCCCAAATCATCCCACGGACTTATTCGAGTAATGAAACCACCAAAATAACTTCAAAAACAATGAATTAAACTTCAAAATCCATAGAATTTTCTCAGTCTTCATAAACTATCAAATTTTCCATTTTTGATCCGAAACACCTCAGACCAAGTCCGTTTTACACCAAGTTTTACAGATAGCTCATATAACAAATATTTAACCTGTTCCAGGCTCTGGAACCATAATACGGGCCCGGTAACACAAGTTTCACATAAAAATTCATTTTCAAAAGTCGTTATTATTTTCAGAAAACAATTTTCTTTAAAAATTCATTTCTCGGGCTTGGCACCTCGGAATTCAATTCTGGGCATACGCCCAAGTCCCATATTTTCCTACGAACCTTCCGGGACAGTCAAATCACGGGTTCGGGTCCGTTTACTAAAAATGTTGACCAAAGTCAACTTTAATCAATTAATTATTATAAATTTCAACTTTTCATCAAGTTTTCACATAAAAGCTTCCCAGCTACACGCCCGGGCTGTGCACGCATATCGAGGTGAGATTAACGGAGACTTTCGGGGCCTCAGAACTTAGATTTAGCTAAATTAACATAGAAGGACCTTGTGGGTCATCATAGACGATTTCCGGTCGGGAGTGGAAATTAGGCTATCGGGGTCAGAATGGAATTCCGGAAGTTGGAGCAAGTTCGTAATTCATTTTGGATATGTGTGCAAATGTTTAGGTCAATCAGACATGTTTTGGATTGTTTCTCCATCTTTGGTGAAATTTAGAAATCTCAAAGTTAATATACTTTAATTTGATGTGATTTTTGTGTTTTTGCATTGTTTTTGGTGTTTTGAGGGCTCGACTAAGTTTGAATAAGGTTATGGGATGTGTTGGTATGTTTGGTTGAGGTCCCGGGGGCCTCGGGTGAGTTTCGGGTGGTTAACGGACCAACTTTTAGCTTAAAAACTTGGCAGATTTTGCTGGTATAAGTTTCTGGTTTCCTTCTACGCGATCCCGGGAGGATGGTTGCGATCGCGTAGGGCTAGCTGGGGAGGGCAGATTTTTTGTTATATGCGATCGCGTGGTGGAGGTCGCGATCGCGTGGGTGTGAGGTTGTTGTGCAGTGCGATCGCATGGAATTTTTCGCGGTCGCGTAGAGTTGAAGGGCGCGTGAGGGGGCTGAGCCGTTATTCTTCGCGATCGCGTAAAGAGGCTTGCGATCACGTCGGTCTATGTCTTGATGAATCGCGATCGCGTGGAGACTTTCGCCATCGCGTAGGGATAATTGAGGGTTGTCTTATGTTGTGCTCCGTGATCGCGTGGCATGTTCCGCAATCGCGATGGAGAAAATCCCCGGACAGAAAGTTTAAGTTTTAAAAACGAGAGTTTTAGGCCATAACTCAAAAACTCATTATAGAGCTCGGGAGAAGGTGGAAATTAAAGGGATTTTCAGTGGGATTCTTGAGGTAAGTGTTCTTCAATCACATTTGGTTAAATTCCATGATTTAGAATTTATTTTCATCCTTTAATTTGAAGAATTTAAGTAGGAATTGGGGGAAAATGAGAGGAAATTTTGGGAATTTCTTTTGATGATTTGAGTGGGAAATTGAGGTCGGATTTTTGTAAATTTGATATGGGTAGACTCATGAGGGAATGAGGATTCTAGTTTTTTTATTTTTATCGAGTTCTGAGACGTGGGCCCGGGGCAGAGTTTGGCCAATTTCGGGAATTGTTGCCTAATTTTGATAGTTTTCGATTGTGGTTCATCTCCCTAGCATAATTTGATGTTATTAATATGATTTTGATAGACTCGGAGCATTCGAGAGCCGATTCGAGGGGCAAGAGCATCGCGGAGTAGTTTTCAGACTGTTTTGAGGTAAGTAACGATTGTAACTCTAGACTTGAGGGTATAAAACCCCGATATTTTGTATTGTTGTGGTAAATGCGGTGACGCGCATGCTAGGTGACGAGCGTGTGGGCGTGCATCGATAAGGATTGTGACTTGGTCCGTCCCGTAGCGACTATTAAGTCGTATAATTGATTTGAAATCATGAGATATCCTGTATTTTAGAGACTTGTACTTATTTATGGGTTGTAAGCCATGTTTGGGGCCAATCTGATTAGACCCTCAGGGGTATTTTTATACTATTTTAGTAAATAATTTGTGAACTCAGTCATGCTTACTACTTGTTGTTATTTTCACTGTTATTACACTGTTTTAGAGTACTGTGAGGTATTTGGCTGAGTCCCGTGATGTTGAGATGAGTTGCCCGAGTGGCTTGAGAGGATGACCGAGTGAGGCCGAGAGCCAAGATTGTGAGGATAGTTATGGATCGGGATGTACGCCGTAGCAGATACTATATGGATCGGGTTGCACGCCGCAACATACATTATACGTATCGGGCTGCACGCCGCAGCAGTTTTGTGGATATCCAGTACTTGTGAGTGGGAGTGCTTAGTGTGAGCATGGAACACTGATAGTGGAGTCACGAGTGACTGAGAGACCTTGTTATGAGTGTTACTATGCCTGAAAACCTGTTACACTATGAAAATTATTGTTTTTCTCACTATTCTTTATATTGAGCCTTCTAATAAAAGTTGAAATACTATTTTATGAAATTATGATTTACAAATGCTCGTCACTACACTCAAGTTTTTAGTTACTTTGGTTACTTACTGAGTTGGCGTACTCACGTTACTCCCTGCACCTCTGTGTGCAGATCCAGGTACCGGGCTAGCTTGCTAGTTGACTTCTCGTGTGCTTTGGAGTTGATTCAGGGATCGAGGTAGCTGCTCAGCGTCCACAACATACCTTCTTCCTTTTCCATTTCATGGACTTTTAGTACTTGGGCCTGTATTAGTAGCAAAGTCACATTTTTGATACCTTGGATTTACTGTATTAGATGCTCATGACAGTTGACTCCAGAGGTCTGGGGTGGTATTAGATTTGTTTGTTTTGGTTATTTCTCTTGTTGAACTTGTCTTAAAAAGGAAATCTTTATCAGATATGAGGATATATTTATTATAAATGGAAAATGTTGTTTTCATTGTGCTAGAGGGCTAGCCTAGTTTCACAATAGGCGCCATGGCAGCCCTTATTGATTTGGGGTCGTGACAAGTTGGTATCAGAGCACTAGGTTGCATAGGATTCAAAGGCCATAAGCAGGTTTAGTAGAGTCTTGCGGATCGGTATGGAGGCGTCTTTACTTATCTTTGAGAGGCTACAGAACCCTTAGGAAAAATCTCATTTTCTTGAATTTTGTCGTTCCATTCTATTGATTCTGGAAATCTAAACTTCTTTTGTTTCATTCTCTCACAGATGGTGAGGACACGCATTACCGATCAGGGTGACCAGACACCAACGAGACTAGCGAGAGGTTACGGGACTAGCCCGCGCAGCAGCCGGGGCAGTTCTAGTGGATCCCCCTACTATTCAGGATCAGGTTCCCGCGGCAGGTATTCCAGTGGGACAGGCTCAGGCATCGGCAGTGCCCATTGTTATTCCGGGTCTTCAGGAGACCCTGGCTCAGATCTTGACTGTATGTACCAGCCTTGATCAGGCGGATGTTGTATCTACTACTTCCGCTACATCTCAGTCTAGGGGAGGCACTCAGACTCCAGCTGCCCGGACACCTGAGCAAGTTGTACAAGGCCTTCATACATCGGGGGCAGTTGCAGCCCAGCCGGTTGTTCCAGTTCAAGACTTCATGGTTCCAGCAATGCCGGAGGATGAGCAACACAGGATGGAGAGGTTTAGTAGACTTCAGCCTCCGATATTCAGCAGCGTAGAGGGTGAGGATGCCCAGGGTTTTCTGGATAAGTGTTAGAGGATACTTCGTACTGCTGGGATTCTAGAGACCAATGGGGTCTTGTTTGCTACTTTTCAGTTTTCTGGGGCTGCTTTCACTTGGTGGGAGTCTTATGAGAGGCGTAGGCCTGTTGGAGCAGAACCCCTTACCTGGCAGCAGTTCTCCACCATCTTCTTGAAGAAGTATGTTCCCTAGTCTCACCGAGAGGAGCAGTGTAGGCAGTTTGAGCAGCTGCATCAAGGAGAGCTATCAGTGACGCAGTATGAGATGCGGTCTTCAGAGTTTGCTCGTCATGCTACTGAGTTAGTCCCTACTGATAGGGAGAGGATCAGGAGGTTCGTGAATGGCCTCACTTACCAGCTCCGTATTTTGATGATTAGGGAGAGTGTATCAGGTGCTACTTCGAGCATGTTGTTGATATTTCTCGAGATATTGAGTCAGTTCGCCGCCAGGAGCGAGAGGAGAGGGAGGCCAAGAGGCCTCGTGGATCCGGCCGGTCGTTCCGTAGAATCTGCCCCGTTATTCATGTTTCTATCTTCTTATGCATTGTTTAGTTTGTTCATGATGTGTTGGGGTCGGGTGTTTGGGTTCGGAATGGTCGTAGTGAGAAATGAGATACTTAGTCTCTTAAATTGGCTAAATAGTTGAAAAAGTCAACTAGGAGTTGACTTCTTGGTAAACGACCTCAGATTGTGGATTTTATGACTCGAATAGCTTCTTTAGGTGATTTGGGACTTAGGAGTGTGTTCGGAATGAAGTTTTGATATCCGGTGTAGAATTAGGCTTGAATTGGCGAAAGTTGGTTTTTGGCGATTTCCGGTTGGTAGTGGAAATTAGGCTATCGGGGTCGGAATGGAATTCCAAAAGTTGGAGCTGATTCGCAATGTCATTTTGGATATGTGTGCATAGTTTTAGGTCAATCGGATGTGTTTTGGATGGTTTCGGCATCATTTGGTGAAATATAGAAATCTCAAAGTTCATAGGCTGGAATTTGATGTGATTTTGGTGTTTTGAGGGCTCTACTAAGTTTGAATAAGGTTATAGGATGTGCTGGTATATTTGGTTGAGGTCCCGGGGGCCTCGGGTGAGTTTTGGGTGGTTAACGGACCAACGTTTGGCTTAAAACCTTGAAGACTTCGGTTTTCCGAGGCCTGATTTTATTGAAGTCCCCTTTTTAATTGTTTTGTCGAGGGTAGCCTTTTAACCGATTTTTCAAAGTATTTAAAGGCCTATTGTTTATTTAGGAATTCGCACATCTCCGAGCCGCGTTATTTCGGCCGCAGCCTTTAGTATGGTCGTAGCCATTGGGTATGCCTCTTGGACTTATTTCCCGATAACATTTCGAACTTGTTCGAAATGTTAGTCCCCGAGTATGATGGCATTGTCCTATATATATAGGGGTGCCTCTTTGAGGTCTTGTGACTTTGAATTTGGATAACCCGAGCATGCAATCCCCGAGTGTTCGAAGTATGTTTGCACTTGGCTCTTGAGCCATTTTTCACAATATCATCAGTATGAGATTTGCATAGTTGATCAAAATCGTAAGTATGAGATTTGCTTCGAGACACGAGATGTTTGGTAAATAAAGGATGCTTCTTTGAATAATTTATACGTGTGTACATGTCTTTCCATCAGGACTCGACTAAGCTATATGGACATGGTTCATTCGACCGTTTGGCCCATTACAAAGTTTTCCCTATCAAGGCTTATTGGCATGAGGTATATTTCTCGAACACATAACATCCGAGGGTGATTTCCCCCAGTATTCGAGGTTGATTGCAAAGAAGCCTTGGATATTTTTGCATGACCCTCAGGAAGCACATAATTGTTGCCTCGTTAAAAACCTTTCCGGAAAAACCCATTGGAGATCAAAACCGATCTAAGGGAAAAAGAGTGTAACGCGTACTTTAAAACCTGAGGTCTCGATGTCTTTGGTTGGACTCCTTCAATGATTTAGCTCCGAATATATATATATATATATATATATATATATATATATATATATATATATATATAAACAAAAGAAAAGAGAAAATCATACCTTAACAATAGTATCGCTTGAGAAGTGATATGTTCCAGTTGTTCAGCAGTAGTTCGCCATCCATCGATCCAAGTTTATAAGATCCTTTGCCGACTATATCGAGGATTTTGTAGGGTCCTTCCCAGTTCGAGCCGAGCTTCCCTTCAATAGGTTCTCGAGTGTTGATGGTGACTCTCCTTAGGACTATGCCCCTGACTATGAAGTGGTGAAGATTGTCTCTTCTATTGTAGTATCTTTCGATTCGTTTCTTTTGTGTAGCTATTCGAACAAGCGCAACTTCTTGTTTTTCTTCTAACAACTCGAGGCTGGTATTCATAGCCTCGTGGTTTGATTCTTATGTTGCATGTCGAAATCTGGCGCTAGGTTTTCCAACTTCGACTGGAATCAAGGCTTCGGATCCATAAACCAATGAAAATGGAGTTGCTCCAGTTCTGGACTTCGACGTTGTTCGATATGCCCAAAGAACCTCGGGCATGATCTCTTCCATTTCGCTTTAGCTTCGTTCAACCTTTTATTTAGGTTTTGGATGATAGTCTTGTTCGTTGATTCGGCATGTCCGTTCCCAATAGGGTGATACGGTGTCGATAATATCCTTTTTATTTTGTGATCCTTGAGGAATTTCGTTACTTTGCTGCCGATGAACTATTATCCATTGTCACATATTATTTTTGCGGGTATCCCAAATCGACATGCGATGTGATCAAGATGAAATCTATCACTTCTTTCTCCCTAACTTTATCGAAGTGCTGCGTTTCAACCCATTATGAGAAATAGTCACTCATAACCAAATGAACTTAGCTTTACCTGGGCCCGATGGCAGAGGGCCGACGATGTCCATTCCCCATTTCATGAATGTCCATGGGGATGGGACCGAGTGAAGTTGTTCTCGGGGCTGGTGGACCGTATGTGCAAATCTTTGACATTTATCGCATCTTCGAACAAACTTCTTAGACTCTTTTTCCATGTTATCCCAGTAATATCCTGCTCTGATGACCTTGTGAACTAGTGACTCGGCGCCGGAAGGGTTCCCACAAGTGCCCTCATGGATTTCTCATAGAACATAGTCAGTATCTCCCGATCCTAAACACACTGCCAATGGTCCATCGAACGTCCTTCTATATAATATTCCATCTTCGTATAATGTGAAACGAGCGACTTTAGTCCACAAGGCCCTCGATCTTTAGGGTCCGATGGGAGCTTTCTGTTCATCAAGTACTCGATTAATTTATTTCTCCAGTCCCAGGTTAAGCTTGTAGAATTTATTTCGGCATGCCCTTCCTCGATCACAGATCCCCAGAGTTGGACGACAGTCCCCGACGTTGATCTCATCTTCCTCGACTGATGACCCCAAACTGACAAGTGCATTGGCCTCGGTGTTTTGTTCTCGAGGAATATGTTGTAGAGTCCATTATGTGAAACGCTGCAAGGTTACCTGCAATTTGTCTAAGTACCTTTTCATTTTATCCTCTCGAACTTTGAAGGTTCCGTTTATCTGGTTCACAACCAGTCGAGAGTCGCAACTAGCTTCAACGACTTCTTCTCCCAAGCTTTTATCTAGCTCGAGACCTGCAAACATTGACTCATACTCGGCCTCGTTGTTAGTCAATTTAGAAGTTTTAATGGACTGTCTAATAATGCTACCCGAGGGCGGCTTCAAAACAATACTGAGCCCAAACCCTTTCACATTTGAGGCACTGTTCGTGAAAAGGGTGTACACCTCCGATGATGTACCTTATTTTAGTAAAAGTTCCTTTTCCACTTCAGGCTTGAGGGACGACGTGAAATCGGCCACGAAGTCTGCTCAAATTTGAGACTTGATGGTCGTTCGGGGTTGATATTCAATATCGTACCCGCTGAATTCGACGACCCATTTGTCCAATCGGCCCGATAATTCGGGCTTGTGAAAAACATTACGGAGTGAGTAAGTGGTTATCACACATATGGGGTGACATTGGAAATATGGTTTTAACTTTCTTGAAGCACTTATCAGTGCAAGTGCCAATTTCTCTAAGTGTGGATACCTAGTTCCAGCATCTCCTAAGGTTCGGCTTACATGATAAACAGGAAACTGCGTACATTGCTCTTCTCGAACTAGGACACCACTTATCATGATTTCGGAAACTTTCAAGTATAATTAATGTTTCTCATCTGCCTTCGGAGTGTGAAGTAGAGGTGGGCTCGATAAGTATCGCTTTAATTCTTTCGATGCCTTCTGGCATTCCGGGGTCCAGGCGAAATCATTTTTCTTCTTAAGTAGGGAGAAAAACCCATGGCTCCAATCCGATGACCTCGAGATGAATCGACCCAAGGAAGCTATCCGTCCAGTTAGCCTTTGTATGTCTTTTACACTATCTACGACGGTGATTTCCTCGATGGCCGTGATTTTATCGGGGTTGATTTCGATTCCCCGATTTGATATTATGAAGACGAGGAATTTTCCTGAACCGACACTGAAAGCATATTTCTCGGGGTTGAGTTTCATGTTGTACTTCATTAAGATTTCAAATATTTCTTGCAAAGTAGACAAATGGTCCTCTACGCGTAGGGACTTAACTAGCATGTCGTCAATATAAACTTCCATTGATTTACCTATTTGTTCTTCGAACATTTGATTAACTAGGTGTTGATATGTAGCTCCTGCATTTTTTAGCCTAAAGAGCATTACATTATAGCAATAGGTTCCATACTTAGTGATAGAAGAAGTTTTTTCGTGGTCTTCTAGGTCCATTTTGATTTGGTTGTACCCAGAATAGGCGTCGAGAAAAGTAAGGATCTCATGGCCGGCCACGGCATCGATAATGTGATCTATGTTAGGAAATGGAAAAGAATCTTTCGGACACGCTTTGTTCAAGTCCTTATAGTCTACACACATTCTTCGTTTGTTCCCCTTTTGGGGGGGCTACGACTACATTAGCTAACCATTCAGGGTATTTTACCTCCCGAATGGACCCTATTTTGAGAAGTTTAGTTACCTCATCCTTTATGAAAGCATGCATTACCTCGGAATGGGGATTTCTCTTTTGCTTCATCTGTCTGAACTTGGGATCCAAGCTCAGTCGATGTGTTGTTATCTCTGGTGGGATTCCTGTCATGTCTAAACAGGACCATGCAGAACAGCCCATGTTATCAATAAGAAATTGGATAGGTTTTTTCCTGAGTTCAGGGGTTAACCCCGTTCCTAGGTATACCTTTCGCTCGGGCAGCTACTCGATTAGTATCACCTATTACAGCTCTTCGACCGTTGATTTGGTGGCATCTGAATCTTCGGGAACAACAAAGGTCTGAGGAGTCAGGAAATACTCCTCCTCTTCTTCGTCTACTACTTGTTTCTCCTATTCGGTCGAGGATGGAGGCGGTGATTTCTATTTGGCCATCTATTTACCTTTGGTGCTCGATCTTTCTGAGGTCGATAGTGCCGAGATCGGTGTTACTTCATCGACCGCAAACATTTCTTTTGCGGCATGCTATTCTCCGTATACCCTTTTTACACCATCCGTCATCGGGAACTTCATCATTTGGTGGAGGGTCGACGGTACAACCCTCATGTTGTGGATCCAAGGCCTTCCGAGTAGTGCATTATATCTTATGTCGCCTTTGATGACGTGGAACTTAGTATCTTGGATGGTTCCGACTACGTTTACCGGTAAGATAATCTCCCCCTTAGTTTTTTCACTGGCTATGTTGAAGCCGTTTAGGACTCAAGATGTAGGTACAATTTGGTCCTATAAGCCGAGATGCTCCACGACTCTCGATTTGATGATGTTTGCCGAGCTACCTGGATCCACCAAAACACATTTAACTTGAACTTTATTTAACAAGATAGAAATTACCAATACGTCGTTGTGTGGCTGAGAGATGCCTTCTGCTTCTTCGTCATTGAATGATAAAGTGCCTTCGGGCATATATTCTCGAGTCCGTTTCTCTCTAGTGATCGACACCTTAGTGCGTTTGAATATGGGCCCCTGTGGAACGTCGAGCCCACCAACAATCATATGAATGACATGTTGAGGTTATTCTTGTTCATTCTTTCTGTTGTTGTCTCATTCCCTTAAGTGATTCTTATCTCGATCGCTGAGGAACTCTCCAAGATGGCCTTCATTGAATAGTTTAGCTACCTCCTCCCTCAGCTGCCTGGAATCTTCGGTGTTATGACCATGTGTGCCATGATACTTACACATTAAATTTGGGTTCCTTTGAGAAGGAACAATCTGTATAGGTCTGGGCCACCTAGTGTCTTTGATCCTTCCTATAGCCGACACTATGCCCGATGCATCCATGATGGAATTATGCTCTGATAGTCGAGGTGCTTCTGTGGGATCTGCATACTTATCAAAACTTTTTTTACTCATAAGTCCTTGTGAATTTTGTCCTCGGTCGTTTCTCCGATCATGCCGGGTAGAGTTGCGTTCTGGGCCGTTATTCTTTTGATCTGCAATGTATGGTTGGTATCGGTCTTTATTCGTCCTTTGCTCTCTATCGATGTCCCTTTGATTTTTATCGACCTGTTTGGATGTACTGAACCGGAAGGGGCTCCCAACTGGTCATCTTTGACCCTTATCTTCGATTGATATCGGTTGTGAACATCCACCCAAGTTAATGGCTGATACTCGAACAAATTTTGTTTCAACTAACGTGAGGTTATCGAACTCCGTTCATTCAACCCTTGGGTGAAATCTTGAACGGCCCAATCATTCGTGACCGGTGGCAACTCCATGTGTTCCATTTGGAATCTATACACTTACTCGCTTAGCATCTCGTTATCCCTCTGTCTCACCTTGAAGAGATTTGATTTCCTTGTTGCGACCTTTATGGCCCCTGCGTGTGCTTTTACGAATGAATCTGCCAACATGTCTAATGAATCGATGGAGTTTGGTGACAGGTTGTGATACCAAATCATTGCTCTCTTCGACAAGGTCTCTCCGAATGTTTTCAGCAACACGGACTCGATTTTATCATCCTCCAAATCATTACCCTTAATGGCGCATGTGTAAGAGGTAACATGCCCATTGGGATCAGTGGTCCTGTTATATTTGGGTATGTCATGCATACGAAACTTATTTGGAATGGGTTTCGGAGCCGCACTCGCAGGGAACGATTTTTTCACAAACTTCTTCGAATCCATTCCTTTCAAGATTGGTGGTGCGCCCGATATCTGTTCAACTCGGGAGTTGTAAGTCTCCACCTTTTTATCATTAGCTTCTATTTTGTTCTCTCCCGATTCAATTCTCTTGGTGAGCTCCTCGAGCATCTTCATTACAGCAAGATCGGTTGCCGATGTGTTATTACCCGATCTTTCTGGTACTGGCTTCTTACGTCGAGTAGTCTCCTGCTCGACCCTATTTGGAGCTCTGTGTTGATTCTGCAACTGAGAAATGGCTTGTTGAACCTAAGGCATCTCGAAAATTACTTGGAGACTGAATCCTTCGTCTTCTCTACCATGTGTACCCCTCGGTCATCAGTTCATCCTTCTCTGCGCACACTCACTTCGGGTGTGCCTAAGTACGCATTCAGAGCAATGTGTGAACTAACATCGATTGGGTTGATGGGTGGTGCTCCTCCGAGATTAGCATGTGGCACCTCGATTCCTGGAGCAATAACATTCTTGTTTTCCCTATGAAGTTCGAGGCCGTTGTCACCGTGTGCGGATGATTTTTTTGAGTAAGACATGATTCAACCTGAAAGCAAAAATTCTTGACAAGAACAAGCGTAAAATAGTGTGTTTTACCAGAACTAGTACTGAACAATCACTATTATGCTTAGCCCCACAGTGGGCGCCAAACTGTTTACCTCGAAATTCGAGTAACAATTAAACTTGTAACGTGGTTATAAGGATATGTGGTCTAATTCAATACCAATTGATAAATATTGAATTAAATAAATGATTTGGACGATAAAATAAATCAAACTAGTGTTGTGGGAATGTATAGACCTCGATTCGGAACAGTCTCGAGATCAAGCAGTAAGAACAATAAAGAACTATAGGGAATAATGAGTAGATAGAGAGCAACGTGTATATTATTTTCAGTGAATGTATGATGAATACAAATGAATGGGGTCCCTCTTTATATAGTAGAGGAATCCTAAATAAGGTACAACTCTAATAACGGAAATAAATCCCATGATTGGCGTCGATAACCGCTTGGTAATCTATTCCGAGATTTTTGCCGAGACCTTCGATTGGTTGATAATATCTCACCATTTCGTTATTATGCCTTACTCGAGGTTGGTCATACTCGGACTTGGTTTTCAACGAGCACTTCGATATCCATGTTCTATACTCTGCCGCCGAGCTCGAGCCAGGTCCGTTTAGAGCTTATTCTCGAAGCAACTTCTTGACCCTACGAAATCGGACATGCCCGATTTCGACCGTATACACCAATCTCAGTGTGTTTTTCTTTATATATTTGTATAATTTTTTTCTAAAAAGTGTAATTTATGTGTGGGAGAAAGAGCAAAAGAAAGAGAAACGAATACAAGCAGAGAAGACTTTTTCCAGTTAAAATTTCAATACCTCAATTTTTTCCGCGTGAAAGGTTTTTCGATGATGAATTTTTTTCCCCGAATCTGAATTTACTTTGTTTTGATTATGAATAGATATTTTTGAGAGTTTAATTTGTGTGTGAAAGGATAAAAAGAAGAAAAAGAAAAACAGAATAAATAGAAGAAAACGGTTAAACAAAGTCACCAGTGCCCGAATTAGAGAAGAAATGAAAAAAGAAGTAAAAGAAAAAGACAAAGAAAAAGGAAAAGGAAAAGGAAAAAAAGGTAGTAAGAAAAAATGGTAAAAAAACAAAAAGAAAAAATCTGAAAATCATTTTTTCTTACGTCTCACTCTTCCAAAGAGAGTGAAATACACACACTCTGTTACGTCAGCTTAAGGTTGCAAATAATTTTACTTTAAAATAATTTAGAAGAGTAATAAAAAATCTATAAAATAAAGTGTGCAATTGAAAAGTACATGTCAGAAGTACTGTTACGCGGCGCCTTCCTGAGATGCTTTGGAAGGGCGACGTAAGGCTAAGCAACCAATGTGAGAGTGGTTGATGTCTGCCAAATGAGGTCCCCACCACACGCTAGACTAGATTGTCAGTGCCGTGTGGGAAAACCAATGCCAACAATTGAGAGAACAGTAATGATGTTTGAAATGATGAAAGCTGGATTGCAATAATGAAAGCTATTACAAAATAAAGGAAATGCGGTTTCGAGGGGTAGAGACACCAGTACAGTTGCTTGCTTGAAAGTTTTGAATGCTATATACCCCCTAATAATGCTTTAAAAAAATAAACCCAAGTTACATGAGTAGACTAAACTAGGCTAGAGAAACATAATGGAAGTACATGGAATAAAGCTAGTCTATGATTACAAAGAAAAGGACTTAGTTTTCTACAAAGGTAGAAACAGGTCCGTTGGCAGCAACTTTGTCTTCGGCATCATGATCTGCGCGCGCGGCATTGTCTGTGCGCGCGGCGCTGTTGGCAGCTGCTTGCGGCTGGGCGCTAGCGAGGGAAATTGGTGGGGCGACAGAGGCACCTGCGCGCTTGTCACTTGGAGAGGCCAAGACCACAGGGCCGTCCGTGGTGCTAGGCGTTGGGAGGCTTGCTAGGATGCCACGGGGCGCATCCAAGGGGTCATGGGGCATGGATGGAAAGCCGCCCATGACATTCTCCCC